>APFE031365931.1:553188-571265 GCA_000404065.3 Pinus taeda
TTAAATTTCGATTATGGTTAAATGGTTATGGATTATGGTTAAATTTCGAATATTGTTATGGAGTATGGTTAAATAGTTAAATTTCGATTATGGTTAAATGGTTATGGATTATGGTTAAATTTCGAATATTGTTATGGAGTATGGTTAAATAGTTAAATTTCGATTATGGTTAAATGGTTATGGATTATGGTTAAATGTTTAAATTGGTCATTTTCCTCCAGAGAGGAGAAATTAAGGAGAAATGATCCTTTTCAATGGTTAGAGGAGAAATTATCTTTTTTATTAAGAAAGAGGAGTATACTCATAAATATAAATAGGTTGATATACTTTTTCATTAGCATAGACAGTAGCATTGTGATGGTTGCATTCAACTTCTTCGAGGGGCAGCGTCTTTTACATCACACAAATGAACAATTCTTGGATGATACTAATGACAAGATCTCTTTTCTATATATAGAAGTCTAAGGGGTCATAATATAATCAGAGTTGACATAATATTAATAATGCAAGGGCACAATAATAACAATAGTGGGTTTCTATGGGGCACAATAATAACAATACGGGGCTACATGGGTACAACAATATAATAAGGGAGCTGTACTAATAACAATAAGGGGTTACGCTAGTATTATAGAGCATAACATGTTCCTCTCTTTCAAAAAGTGTTGTTCTCAATGCTTGAGTAGTTTTTGATGCAACCATCACAAAACTCAAAATTGTATGCCAAGCATATAGGCAACCATCACAAAATTGTTGCCCTGAACTTGACTGAACTTAACAAATATAACCAATTTAAATTTAAAAATGTTTAAATGGGCCATTTAAGTTTTTCACAGGAGTAACATGGTTCACCTTGTTAAATATCGATGCGTTTTACATTTTACTATTGGTCATCCTAGTTATAATATCAATTTGGTTTCCTAATTAAAATGTAGACATTGTCATTAATCCTTGAAGTCTTGCAAAATACACATCTCGAAATCTTTATATTTAAAACGAGGATAGTTAGATTTTTATTTCAAAACAAGGATAGAGTAAAGAGAGATAATAATTCTTTTGGAACTGAAGATTCATGAATGACATATATAATGTTCATATAAAGATGATTCGTATAAAGATAATAAAGAGAAATGATTTGCACGAGTTATCATAGTTTTATATTAGTGTAGATCTATCTTAATCTTGGATCAAGTGTTGAGAGGGATCCAATGGCTTAAGGTGTAAATCTCTTTTTTGAGTGAAACTTGAGGAAATGTTTACACTTGAGCGGTTTGATCCCTCTCGAAACTTGATAGATCCAAGGTTAAGGTGGATCTTATATAATACTACATAATATCTATATTTGTATATGTCGCTTTCTTATTCCCTCTCTTTATGTCACCTCCAAAACATACACTCTCTCTCTCTCTCTCTCTCTCTCTCTCTCTCTCTTTTATCCCTCTCTTGGCCCTTGTGCTCATCTCTCCTTCACTCCCTTGTCATTCCCTCCCTCTCCACCTTTCTCTCTCAATGTTTTTTTCCTCCCCTCCAACTCCATCTCTCTCCTCTCTATTGAGTGCTCTCTCTTTTCTCTCTCTCCCAACTTCTTTTGACTCTTCCCTCATCTCTCTCTCCAACTCTTATCATCTCCCTCCTTAGCTTCTCTCTCTCCCCTCCATCTTATATAATACTACAAAATATCTATACTTGTATATGTCGCTTTTCTATTCCCTCTCTTTATGTCACCTTTGAAACATACACTTTCTCTCTCTCTCTCTTCTCCATCTCTTGGCCCTTGCGTTCCTCTCTCCTTCAGTGCCTTGTCATTCCCTCCCTCTCCACCTTTCTCCCTCAATGTTTTTTCCTCTCCTCTCCAACTCCATCTCCCTCTCCTCTCTATTGAGTGCTCTCTCTTCTCTCTCTCCCCCTTTCTCTCCAACCTTTCTTTGTCTCTTCCCTCATCTCTCTCCCTCTCCAACTCTTATTATCTCCCTCAGCTTTTCGCTCTCCCCTCCATCTATGTGTCTCCCTTTATCTCTCTTACCCTTCTCTCCCTATCTCTCTTGCCTCTCCTCTCGCCTCTCTCCTTCGTCGTTCACTCTCCCACCTCTCCCTTGTTACCCCCTCTTTCTCCACCTCTATCTCTTTGTCTTTTTTCTTTCATTTCTCTCTTAGCCCTCCAAATGTCACTATCTTCTCCCTCCTCTCCTCCCCCTTAAATTTCATCCCACTGTGTTGTGTTTAAGAAAATATCTAAATTAAAAAACCTTAATTGATTGTGAAATATCAAACCTGTAAGTTAGTCCGTGGTCCCCTTTAAAATAAAAATAAAAATAAAAAGTAAAAAATAATGTTTTAAATTGAAAAATAAAATAAAAAATAATTTTTGAAATTGAAAAAAAATATTCCGGATAATAAAAAAAATGAATATGCTCTAAAGTAATTAGAAGTAAAAAAATGTGCGTGTAGGAAAATTAAGTTTTATAGTTAAAACATCTATTTGGTCTTCTATATACTTTATTTAGCTTTCAAAAATACAATTTAAACAATGAAAAATAACGCTCTATTTTGCACAACTTTAAAAAATAACGCTCTATTTTGCACAACTTTAAGATGGATCTATGCTCATATTATATACATTTCACAACTTTAAATGTAAAAATATTCCGACTTTTAATTTTATTAAAACCTTAATTTAATTTCTACAACAATATTTTTAGTAGTTCTTAGAAAGTTTAGATATATTTCAAAATAATTATAACCTTTTTATTTTAAATTAAATAAAAAATGTAAAATTAAATTAAATTAAAATGTTTTTTATTATGAAACAAATAATGATATTTTGGCATGTGGTATTGATAAGCGATAATATTAGCCCATGGTATTGTAACAAAGCGTATTCACAGCTTATAATATCAATGACAAAGATCCATGGTTAAGAATTTTGTCATATTGTTATAAAATATTTTGATTGAGAAATAAATTATGTTTTTGGGACATGTGGTATTGATAAGGGCATGGTATTGGCCCATGATTTTATAACTAAGCCTATTTACGAGTTAATAATATCCATGGTAAAGTGAGGGTGAATATCATGGTTAAGAATATTTTCATATTGTTATAAAATTATGTTTTTTTGGCATGTGGTATATTCTAACAAATCCATGGTGAAATGAGAGTGAATATTTATGATTAAAAATCTTGTCATATTGTTATAAAATAATTTGGTTGTGAAATAAATTACAGTTTTTGGTATTTTAATAAATCTTATCCATAAGTTAATAAATAAATCAAAATATGAGAAATCAACTTTATTATTTATTATTGTTTCAACTTTTTATTATTAAAGAGCAATATAAATATTTGCATAACTTTTATTTTATTTTTATATTCAATCATATATAAAATTGTTCACATATTTACATTACACTATACATATATCTTATATTAAACTATAAAATACTTTAATACAATAATTTCAATAAAAAATTATTTCAAATTTATATTATTTTTAATTTAATAAATTACAAATTTTTATTTTAGAAAAAATATAAAATAAAATAGTTATATTTTTTATATTAAAAAAAAACAGATATAATAAGAGATTAAAAAATTCAATTTCATTGTTTATACAGAACAGTAAAGAGAAATGATTTGGATGAGTTATCGTTGTTTTATGTAAGGTTAATAAAAATTAAGTAAAAATGGCTTCATTATTGGTTTATTTAATTTTAATTTTAATTTATAATTATTTTATAAAATATTTTAAATTTTATTTATAATTTTCCAAGTCCCAATTTTTAAATTTAGTGTTTAGTAAATTATTTGGTCTTTTAAAAAGTGAAACATCCTTATTTTATCATTTGATCAGCATTTAACATGAGTAAACTTAACTCCATCGCCATTTATTCACCAATTCTCTTTTCTCTACCCATAGTTCCTCCCTGTAAAGGTTCCAACTTATTGTTGATGGAACATCACTTTTGATAGTGTAAAAGCATCACTATAATATTTAAGGTTAAGCCTAACAGAATGATATTATTTAAGGTTAAGCTTAACAAAATAATATTATATTATTGGGATACTCATTGCACCTGGTGTGTATATTTGTTAATTTTTCTAATTATTGTAAATAAATAATTGGTATTGTAGTAATTATAAACTGGTGTGTATATTTGTTAATTTTTTATTTATTGTAAATAAATAATTGATATCGTGGTAATTATAGGTTTCAAGGTTGTAATATTTTTTTCCCTTGTATTTATCTACATTTTAATTTTAAACAATTTGCCAAATAACATAGGTTGAGTTTTTTAGATAACATATATGAAAGAAACATCTCTAAAAGAAAAGGAGAGTAAATGTAGAGGGTCCTAAAGTAAATTGTAAACCAATTTTTCAGATTATTATGAAAAACATTATCAAAATTTTAGAGTAGCATGATCTAATTTAAAATTTTCACTTAATTGAGCAGGTTAGCATATTTGTTTTCACTATAGCAGGAATCAACCAAAATTGACCTTTCTAAGATTTATTACATTGAATGTGAGTGACATTAAATACAACTCCAAAATTTGCAAATTATTTTTAATCAATTCATTTCAAGATTTTATATACTAGAAGTTGATTGTTTTAAAATGATGTATGTTTGTTGCTTTGTGGTATTAGGAATGGTTTAAGATGTTTGGATTCTATATTCGATAAGGGTTGAGGATATAAAATTAGGTTTGATTGAGGGAGAATTATCTCACAATTACATAGGTGTATTTAAAGTTTTAGTTGGAGGGAAATTTTAATGTCAATTTAAACTCATATTAAGCATTGTCATTGAATGTATACATGTAGCATGAATGTGTTAAAAACTTGTGAAAAGTTTTGTTTGCTATTTGATTTTTGTGCACTCTAGCCTAATGATCACATCTCACCTCGTTTTTCCCCCTCCTTGATTGAGTTGTATCGACGACCCACAAAAATGTTCCAATACATAATAATCTCCCTCAATTCTCTCTTGATCCAATATTCTTCCCATAATATATTCATTTATGTTTAAGTCACTCAGTTCTTATTTTTTTGGCTACTAGAGAGGACTCCCATTACTTACAAATGAATGATAAACAAATTGAGTTGAAAGAATTCTCTATTGAGTATTCACCTATCATCCAAAAGAAATCTTGAAGTCAATTAGTTTGGTTATGTTGTTTAAAGATATAGAGATTTTGTTTTGGGATGGAAAATCAATAATTCAAAAGATCTCTGATCAAGGGTGCGAATGAATTATGGTGTGAGAATGTCATGTAATTATTTAGTGATTTTATTTTTTTAACAACCACACTTTCCATCTACTTTTTACATGTGTGCATTAACTACTTACAATTGTGACTAACTATGTTTGGTACATGGTTGGTATTGTTGTTTCTAATTATGCTACCTTTTAGTACAATGGATATAATATTCTTTATTGCTGACATATTTTCAATACCTAAGATTAAGTAGCCACATAGATGGATGATCACTTTTCACATTGTTTAGACATGTTGAAATAGGGGTCTTTGGACATATTGAAGTAAATAGTAGGGCTTCATCATTGAACCATATCAGCTAATATTATGTTTTGGAAAAAGCCCTTTCACCTTTTTTTACCACCTATTTGATTGTTGTTTTTAAAATTATAAAAGGAATTAGATAACGGTAAATGGAAGAAAACATCCATAAAATATATAATTTAAAAAAAAACACAGTTTTGTAATAACAATCAATTCAACTATTATATTGTTAACAAAAGTAATTAAACTTTATCACATACCAAAATTACAAGAGACAAGATACCATTTTTTAATTTTATTTTGTAAATTAAATTCCATTACTTCAAAAAGAGTATATTACAACAACTATCCATTAGCACTACCCACGATACATTAAAGTACAATTTCAACATTTATGGTGTGAAATACCAGGATAGTTTTTTTTCTTTTTTCCCCTTCCTCTTTCGTACATCAATCCAACCTACAAAATTATTGGGATCAACTGAAGGTGGAACAATATCCTCATTTTTTTTGAGAGAGTTCCATGGAATGATTATAACTAAGGCTCTTTCATTGTCATTTCCAAAAGGGTCTCCTCTACTAAGGGATGAGGCAATGCCACTGGGGGTTGATATGAGTTTGGAGGAGTTGAGTTGTCTAGAAATGTCTTCTTTAGCTAAGCGTTGTCATTCTTTTGACCTGCAAAGTTCTTGAATCCTTTTGCTTTCTTTGGATCCCACCATCCACGACTAGTTTTCTTCGGCTCCTTGGTGCAAAAATCCCCTTTTGAAGAAGGACATGCATTCTAAAGGTGCCAGGGATGTTGACAAGTCCTACATTTGAAAGCTGTATTTTCATAATCTAATGTTGAAAATGCTCCTTACCCCCACTTGAGGAGGATTTTGTCTTGTAATTCTGTGTTGAGGTCCACTTCAACATATATGTGGATGAATGCGATGATACACAAGAGACATAACACAATTATATACAATAATCACTGATTTTTTTGGGGCGTTGTTAGGTTTTGGAGTTTTTGGCTGAAATATAGTGCTTTTTTTTGGTCAAATCTTGAGCTTTGTTGTTTAAAATGTATTTTTGATTGCATATATGGATTTAGCACCCTAGGGAAATGTTGGACACCTAATCCTAAATGGGTTAGTGTGGAAGCCGAATGGACAAAAGGAGTCCAAGAGACCTTGGGATGTGAATCCCAACGGTCACATAATGTACTATAAATGTATATCATTTGTCAATAAAAATAGTATTGCATGTTTTATCTTTCATATCTCTCTTGCTTTCCATGTGTGTTTAACAGGAAATTAGAGTGTGAAGATTTCACAGCTAAAACTTGTGATTACAACATATCCTTGCTGGATTCTGGGCAATCAAACTGAAAAATATGCTAAAAATAAACTATGTTTTTTTAATAATCGACAAACAAGTAAAATTATGTGGAGTTTATGTGTTGGTTTATGTGGAGTTTAATTTTTATGAGATTTTAAATTTAAATTTTATGAGAAGGATTCTGGTGGAAGCCACATGTGGGGAAATAAACTCTTCTATAGGATATTCATTCACACAATTTTGATGACAATATCTCATTGGTGAGCAGATTATTATTCCAATGAAAATTAAAACTATCCATCTCCATGTGGGACAACAAAGTGGTTGGTACAATGAGATGTTATCCCCTCCACCCATTTTCAATTCACATGGGTAGACATATTTGATCGGTTGTGATAAGGCGTTGGAGTAGACTCTCCCCACTATCATGGAGCTTACTGAATGTTGGAGTGTTATAGTAGGCTTCCCCCACCCTCATGAAGCTTATGGACTATTGGATCTACTCTTAGTGTTATAATGACAACGTCTAGCAGTTATGTTTGGGCTTTGCCCAGATCATGAAAATTTAGTTAAATCATATTAAAAAATATATGGTCGACATGTTTCGAACCACCCAATGTGATTCATCCTCAGGACTAAATATATTAAAAAAATAACAATTATTATGAAACCTAAAATAAAATAAAATTTAATAACTAATAAATTTTTATTTTTTCTCAATTGGAAATTTTAAAATAAATTTATTATGTTATGATAACCATTGATTCAACAATACAACCTTAATTAAAATGAGTGAATAAAAATTCCAATACAAATGATCTAATAGCACTGTGTTGAGGCCTCAAAAATCGTTGCATCAACACAAGGAAAATGACTCGGTCTGGATCTTAAGACAACTCCTTTTCCATTTAGGTAGTGGCTCCGACTAGATATAATGGGACTGGTTTCCCAATGAAAGGTGATTGAATGAATATATAATGCTTATAATGGAGTGAACTAGATGGATTTGTAACAATGAATCAAATAGAAAACATATGCATTAATCTACTCTATAACCGGAGATTGTTTAACATTTATCTAGATGCAATCTATAATGATTTTCCTTAGTAAATGACAATATAGATTGCTCAAACACCAATGGAAATGAAAATATTTCAAGATGATTATTTTGATTAAATAGTTAATCAAAATAATGTGTATAATTCATATCGCATTTAGAAATCAAAGCAAATTGCTTATTTTGATTAAATAGTTAATCAAAATAATGTGTATAACTCATATCGCATTTAGAATATCAAAGCAAATTGCTTAACATGTATTTAAAAATATCAATGGCAACATGATAAAAAGTGAATACATGTAACATTGTTATTTAAGTACCATGTAAAAAGCAATATGAAAAGATAAATTCACTAGTTATTTATGAACAAAACATAGGTACAAAGATAGAAATACGAGATGCACGTTGCTCAGCTCATAAAAGAAATAACAATAGTTTAGTCCTTCTCAAAAAGATTATTCTGGAGGTATAGAAATGCAACTTCTCAAAATTCTTTATGAAAATTCCTAAAACAATGTTCCAGTCGTTCTATTAAGAAAAGTATGAAAGTACAATAGTGCGAGCTTTTGTAAGCCTTTTTTCATAAAATTTAGGATCTTTATTTCATACAACAAGCAAGCTTATATAACAGAAAAACAATTTAATATATTGTGCAGAGCGTTGAGGGCATTTAACGCTTAAAGGAAAACAATTTTTTGGTAGGAATTTCTGGATGTGATTTGTTGTCTTCATTGACTTTGTTTGTTCCATCAGATTATCTGGATGTTTGTCTACCTGTTTGAACTGAACTACCGCTTATCATCACACCTATCCTCTTCTGTTATGAACTTGAACATAGAAAACATGAATCGATAAGCTAAAAAATAAATGAGACTGATAACCGAGTTTCATTTGAAACAAATCACATTTTGTAGGAAATAAAGATAAAAATGTAGAGCGTAATAAATCTCGAACATAGGCATCATGGAGAAGAATGCGAAGTGAGGTCTGTGATAAAATAGGCAGACTTTATGGTCTTATCGCAAATCACAAAACAAATGTTGATGAAAAGGGGAGGCTTAGCGGTTTTTTCAGAGGGGGTTCGAAGTGTTAAGTAGTTTGTGAAGAGGGGAGTCTGAAAGAACAAAGGAGTGACATGTAGATATAAGGTTGGACGAAAAAACCACTTTTCGAACCCCCCCCTTTGAGAAACTTAAAATTGAGTGCAGGGGGTTCCAAAATCTTCTCTGTTGTTGATCTGAGCATATTAGATCTGATCTGTTTATGTTTACAAGACAAGTTAGGCTTTTCGTATTATCGCAATCGGTGTTTGGAGCAGAGGCAAAGGAACAAGAAGGACTATGAAATTTGCAAAGGACTCGAACGTGAAATGCTATAAATAACTTTTAAGCTATGTGTCGGGTTCGATCTTTACATCACAATTCAAATCGCAGTTGCAAATCAACAAAGGTGAAGGATTGTTATAAACTGAGTCTCTTTAAAACTTACGATTGTGAAGTCCCGAAGTGACGTGGCAGTGTCATCACGAATGATGTCATGATGACATGATGATGTGACATGGAATATGACATGGAGTATGATGTCATGGATGACATGGATCATATCGCAATCGCAATCCGTGGTGTGGAGTGGGGTTTGGTCTTAAGGCTTTGGATCTTGCGATATCCCAAACGCGAAATTTTATTCAACGGATTTAAATCTGTGGTCGGGTCCAGTTTGAATATTGCATATTGCAAATGATAAAGGATAGTGTTGAAATGACAACAAGAAATTGCTAAAAATAGAAGTGCTAAAAATAGCAATTTGGGTACCAGTGCTGGATTGGGCAACAAAGAATGAAAAATTGAAGTGTTAAAAATAGAAGTTCTATTTTTGGAAGTTCAGGATGGATTCCTATTTTTAGTTAGTCCCTAGACTAAAATAGGAAGTAAAATTCGAATTTGATATTCACAATAGTTTGTAAATTAATTAATTCAGTTTGAGATAATTAGTTAAGGAATTATGAACTTCAAGTCTATGTGAGGACATGCAATAGTTTCTCCTTTGATTGAGGAATTTATCCCTTGATTAAAGGAGATAACGATGAGTTCTATATTTTGTATGATTGGCAGCGAAACAGAGTTGGCTCCTTCTTAAACAAAATAGCCTATGGGCTGAGGTTATTCTCCATAAATACATTTGGTCGTTGACTATCATAGATTGGATCAGAAGCCCATCTTGGCACAGAAAGGGCATTTCGGTGATATGGAGGGCCATCCTAAATTCTTTCTCTATCATAAAGGAGGGCTTATTATGGAAGATTGGCAATGGGGCTTCTGTCCGAGTTGGCATTGATCCTTGGTAATTCCCATACTCTACCTGATGCATTGATCCAGCACCTAAACAACAGAGGTATCAAGTATCTGGGACAGATAGGGGATCAACGAAATACCACCTTCCATACTCAAGCCTGGTTGACTGACCCGCACTGGCACATTCCAAATGACTGGAGTAGAATATGGCAAAACTACCTACAGGCTCTTACAGAAACACATGCCAGATTACGAAATGCTGAATATGAACTAATCTAGGCTCACTCTAAATCTGGGCAATACACACCGAAACAGGGGTATAACATAATCATAGCAGACAAGAAACCGAAGAATATAAGAAGCTGGTGGAATAACCTATGGAAGTTACAAGCTCCTCCACGTACCAAACTGCTGATGTGGAATATCTTGGAAGACAAGATTCCCATGGGTTCCTATCTGAAAAGAAGGGCATTTATGGGGTCTTCCTGATGTGTAATCTGCCTTCAAGATGAGGAAACGACCCAACATCTTTTCCTCACCTGCCCTACCACCAGAAGCATATGGACAAAAGTACTTCAATCACTAAATATGACTAGAAACTGGCAGGGGGTGGATATTACTTTGGCTTGGGAGTCCTGGTGGTCTACATCTGCTATTCCAAAATCAAGAAACCTGCCCCTCCTTGTCTCTTGGCATATTTGGCTCAAAAGAAATAATTTTTTTTTGATGATTATTTGGTAAACTGGAATCTTCTCCCTCTACAAATTTGTGCCGCTTTCGAAGAGCTCCCAAATGATGACAGCCAAAAAAGACAAAGGAATATACAACAAGAACAGATCAACAAAGCTATCTCGTGGTCCTATTATGATGGTGCTGCCCAACAACACGGATGTTGGGGCGGTATTTGCCTCTATCTTACTGAAACACACTACTACCAGATTTGTTTGGGTCTGGGACCCGGTACCAACAACCATGCTGAACTGATAACTCTCTGCCATCTACTATACTTTGCTATCCTGAAACAATGCTGAAATATACAAATCTTTGGAGATTCAAAGATAGTGTCTGATTGGTTTAACAATACAGTTGTTTGCAATGCATACTCTCTGAGATCTATATTGGAAGAAATTGTTTTTTTCAAAACTTTCTTTGATCAGATTTATGTTTCTCATAAGCATAGGGAAAGAATTGAAACTTCTGACAGGCCATCACAAGAAGCAACGCATCGTCCTCTAGAAGAGTGGATGATTACAAAACATTCACCGGCAGGGATCTATCATTATTTCCACAGACCATATATGGATGAGCGACTACTGAGGGGCAACAACCTCTAATTTACTTAGTTTTTTGAATCTGCACTATATTAGTTTTGCTCTGTACATAAATAGAACAGATTTATTGGATGTTAACCCCTACATGGGTTATTTTTTGGGTCCATACATAGGGGATATATGCATCAGAATAGTACACCCTTTGGGTTTCCTTGTATATTTATTTTTGATTTTTGATTGTGGAATTCATAGCCACATTTATAGCATATGCCTTCGGGCATCTACAACATGTAATTTCTATTTATGAAATTATGAATTTTCTTTCCCCGGAAAAAAAATTATATTGAGTATGATCAGTTGACTTAGTTTAACTTAGTCAAGTCCAGTTAGATTAATTTAACAAATTGTTAAATTAATGTGAGTTCAGTTAGTTAATGCTTGCATGTATGTAACTACTCTATTTCAGATAATTGAGTATTTACTCATGGATAACTCATGCATGTCAGTTCAGACAAAGACCCAGTTGAGATCAGATGGAGGGACAATGTACTATCAGTTGCTACGATATTCCTTGTGAGTATTTCTTGCATGCAGAAGGAATATTATTCCTTATGGATTGCATAGTTGGACCTGAGGTTACAACAAGTATGATGTGGCCAAGTCACACATGTTATGACATTGGATCCCAATCAAAACTGCGCAAGGAAATAGGAGCTTGGAGGACTTGTGTAGCCTATATATTCAGACCTAGGTAGTCCATGAGATTGATCATTAGAGTACAGAGAGAGCAGGATAGCTTTTGAGCTGATTCTTTTTGTATGTTGTTGAGGATTTCCACTTGATTGACAATACATAGATGTGGTTTTAGGCTGGTGCTTTCCCTAGGTTATATCTTCTGTATTATGGTTGATTACTTCTCATTCTCAGTTATATCTGTTCATGCTTTATGTTGCTCATGTTCAATTAAGCTTCCACAAAGTTTATGATGGATGTAGATTTAGTATTATTCTTTAGTACATTGCATATATCAGTTTGATCTGCAGGTGAAATTTCTATAGGTAGAGTGCTTGGCCTTTGGAATTTGCGATGGCCCGCAGATGCGAGATTTTATGGACTGGTATTGAATTTCTCGTCAGGTCCGAGCTATCGCTATCGCATAAGAGATAGGTCATGATACTTAGGAAATGGTTTATGCGATCTCTACTGCTGCAATATTTTATAAAGTTCACGACCCTGTCGGGTTTGGTCTTATCAAATTGCAATCGGTGTTAGCGGAGGGCCTTTGCCTTATGGAACTTTTTAGTATGTCGATGTGCAATGCGGGATATGGCGGAGTTATAAAGTTTTTAACCTTCAGGAATTTGAAAACTCCGATTTATTTTAATTTTTTATTAAATAACCCATTTTAATACTTAAGGTTTTTAAAGCCTAAGTATAGTTTTGCTCTTGGGAGCTATTAAAATTTTTATTTTTATTTTTTATGGAAATAATTTCGATAATCAAGGTTTAATACTTGGGTTTTAGTTAAGAAACCTAAGTATTAAACTTTTATTATAGGATTTTATTAACAATTTGCTTTTTGTATTGATTTTATATTTTTTATTTTTTTTAAAGAAATAAAATCAAAGGTTTTTTTCTAAAACCGAAGGGTCCCTATTTCAATAGAATAAATTTCACAGGAAATTTATAATATATTAAGATGGGGAGTTGTTGAACAATACACCAATTGGCGATTCACTGGAAGAACCAGTTACCTCTGATAAGTGACGAATTTCTTCAAAGATTTAGTAAAAATAATTTAGGAAGTGGAAACTACTTTTTGAAACATTTAGATAAATAAAATTATTCTGACTATAAAACTCATTAAATTGCAATGTCTTTTAAAAAAACCTTTCGTGAATGAAAAAGGTCTATTTACTTGTATCAATCATTAATCAGTTTATAAAAATAAAGTAGGGGGGCCTTTTACGACTTAGTTTGTAGTGTACTCATTTGTCACAGGTAGAGCCACTGCTGCCAGCAAGCGTTCATACCTTCAACAGGGTTACCTTTTACCAAAAACAATCCATTGTCCCATCCATTTAATAGTGAGATAATTAGATGTAAGTTTATTTTTCTTTTCTTTTCTTTTTTGTTTCATTGATGCTAAAAATCCATTGTCCTAGTTTGGTGACCAGATAACGACACTGCCATTCACTGGTAATAATATTGAACAAGCTGGCTCGTGATGAGAAGCCTTCTCTTATAATTGAAAAATCATAAGCCATTACCCTAATTTGGTATTCAGTATGGTAATGTTAGTTTAATTGGTTCCCTATGATCATCGTAAACATGCTCGTGATGAGACCTATTATCTTTTTAGATTTATTATATTTTCGAATTACACTCTAAAAATTCTCTTTTTAATGGATGGGGAGGATCATTGACTTCTTAAGAGTTTTGGATGACAAATCTGAGTTGAAAGTGCTTTAGTTGTAAGACACTCTTCACTTTCTAAAGATAACCTTTTTGACTGAAACTAGAGTAAAAAGATATAATTTTTGAGGTTTTTAAAAGATTCACAAATTAATGGAAAAATTTCAGAGATATAATTTTTATCTAGTTTTTAATTTTGGTAACCACTTTAAAAATTCCCACCTTCAAAATGAAAACTAACTTCGAGAGATGTTTGAAAAGTCAATAGAGTATTATTTAACATTTTTATTAACAAACTATGTAAATGAAAAATACATTGTAGTAGGATGTACAATGGAAGTGATTTTCTAGAGATCTTTTATTTTTTATATATATTTACTTCTTTTTTTTGTTAATTTTTTCTATTTTCTTTTCTTTTTTTTAAGAAAATAGTTTCTTTAAGATGAGCCCATTTACAAGAAGATAATCTCTCTTTCCTGATAAATTTTGAAGTATAAATGTAGATGAGCTTATCTGTTCAACAATTTGAAATGGACCAAGCCATAATTTCCGAAATTTGGTATGTTCCTCCTTTTCTTCGTGTGCTTTGTCCCACTTGAGAACTAGATCTCCAACTTGGAAGGATATTTGTGTGACTAAACTTGTATCAAAGGAAGCTTTCACCATCTATTGATGTTTGGTGTGTGTGAGTTTGGCCTTTTCCCTTTCTTCTTCTAGTTTTAGGATTTGCGAATTTCTTAATTGCAAAGAAGAATAAGGTATTTCTTCAATAAATTGAACTAAGGATAATGAAGGAAGAGTTAAATGTGATGGAATGATGGTTTCCTTCCCATACACTAAGTTGAATGGAGAAGTGCTTATAGAGGCCTTTTGAGTTATCCTATCAGCCCATAGAGCAAGTATTAAAGCTTTGTGTCAGTTTCTTTGATTTTGATCAACAATTCTTTTTATTATTCTAAGAAGATTTTTATTAGTGGATTCCGCCAAACCATTTCCCTGGGGATAGTAGTTAGCAAAATATTTGAGTTTAAAACCTCTCCTAATTTCAAATTAAATCATACTGGAACCCAAAAAATAAGATACATTATCAAATATAAGTGTAGAAGGCAAACCAAATCTGTTAATGATAAATTGATCAATAAATTCAATAACAGATTTAGAATTGACTACCTTTAGCGGAATTGCTTCCACCCACTTAGTGAAGTAATTTGTAGTAGTTAATATATATCTATGATATTTAGAAGAATGAGGAATGATCTCACCTATGGTATCCAGTCCCCATTGTTCAAAAGGCTATTCGATGTTGACTGGCTGCAAAGGCAAGGCTGGTTTTCATTGTCTTCCAGAAGCAGTTTGGCATGTTTTCCATTTCCTTATGTATGCGTGGGTATCTTTGAAGAGAGTGGACCAATATTATCCATCATGTAAGATTTTTTGTGTAGTAATATCTCTTCCAAAATGTCCACCTGTTGGTCCATTGTGAAGTTCCTGCAAAACTGTTTGTGCTTCATACTTTTCAAGGCATATTAAGAATATGGAATCATAGTTTCTCCAAAATAACACATTATCAACAATCTCATAATGGATTATTTTTAATCGTAAATCTCTTTTTCTTTTATGATTGAGTTCGGGAGGAGCATATCCATTTTTCAAATAAAAAAATAAATCAGCGTATTGGGGCTCAACATCAATTACACTTACCTCATAAATGTGTTCATTGTTACATATGTCCCCTTCGGCTGGTATGTTGGATTCTCCTGTAAGCAACTTGCAGAAACCTTGCCCTCTAACAATTTTGGCTGGTTTAATTTCAATATCGTATTCCTGCAAAGATGTTACCCAATTTGCTCTCTTTTCCCCTAATTCTTTCTGCATTAGTAATTGTCTCACTGTTGAGAATGAGACTATTACTTTCGTGTGTGTTTTTAAAAGAAAAAGTCTAAAATGCTTTACAAATTTATATACAAGAAATGCTTATTTTTCTACTTCTAAATAATTCAATTCAGCACCCTGAAAATTTAAACTGAAAAAAGAGATGGGTGCTTCAATTTTCTGATTATCATTTGTGTCAAAACAATGACATAAGACATTTAAGGATAAAAGGTATATAAGATGAAATGATCGGAGAAATTCAGAGTATTTAAAGAAGGAGCATTAATAATTGCCTGTTTGATTAAATTGAATGTTTTCTTTTCATGACGACCCCATTTAAAAATTGCACCTTTCTTAATCATTTGTTGTAATGACAAAATAATTTGTGATAAATCAGGGACAAACCTTTTGATCTCTCCAAAAAATGATTGCATGATTTTTCTGTCATATGGTGGAGAAATTTATGAAATTTCTTTTATTCTATCAGGGTCAATGTAAATTCCATTTTTTGACATAATGAATCCTAAAAGTTTCCCTTCACTAAGAGTGAAAAAATACTTTTTTCAGATTTAATGAAATCCCATATTTTCTACAACGTTATAAAATTTGTCTTAAGTCCCACAAATGATTATTTATTTTCTTTGAATAAACAGTAATGCCATCCAGATAAACAACCACTGTTTTCTTTAACAGACCTTTGAAATCTATATCCACGGCTCGTTGGAAAGTAACCCTTGCGTTTATTAAACCAAATGGCATCTTTTGGTAGACATAAGTTCCCCATTTAGTTCTGAAAGTAGTCTTTATCCTATCATATAGGTGGACCATGATTTGATTATATCCTGAGAAACCATCAAGGAAAGACATATGTTCGCAACCAACAACTGATCGTAAAATATGTTCTATAGTGGGTAGCGAGAAATTATCTTTTTGACTGGCCTTATTGAGATTCCTATAATCTATACAAATGCAGATATCACCATTTTCTTCCTAACAGGTACCAAGTTGGAAACTCATATTGAATGCCTAACAGGGAAAATGATTTTAGGCTTAAGGAGTTTATGCAATTCCAGTTTGATTTGATTTTCTAAGTTTGGATGAATTTTCCTTAATTTATGTTGGATAGGTTTATCATTAAATGTCATCGGAATTATGTGTTTAATGATGGAGGTGTCAAATGTTTTGAGATCTTCGTAAGTCCAAGTAAATATATCCTTATATTTTTTAACAAATGAATGAAGGATAATCTTTCTTCAGACGAGAGACCAAGTCCTAAATTGATGTTCCAAGGATTAAGATTTGTCCCAAGGTTTATTATTTCAAATCTTAAAGTTGAACTCTATAGTTTTGAATTTGTAACTCTTTTAAATCTATCTTTTAAATCATAGATATCCTCAAGTTTTACTACAGATTTGGGTATGGGATTATCATTGATTTTCTGTTTTAATTTATCATTGCGTTCATCCTCATCAATTATTTGGTCATCGTATGATTTTTCAGAAGTTAAGAAGCTTAAAATGTCTTCATCATCATTAAATACCTGCCAATTGGTGATATTATCAGGAATGGATGGTCTAAAGATTAACTCAACAAAAAATCTATCGGGACTGTAATCTTAAGATGGGATCAGTTTTGATGCAACGTTAGCAAGAAGGTCAACCTTGACATTTTGAATCCTAGGAATAACAGAAATGCTAAACGCTAAAAAAATTGAAGTGAGAGACTGAACCAAATACTGATAATGCTTCAAGTGTGTAGAGATACAATGCATCATGTTTCTTACTTGTTTAATTAAAGTTTCTAAATCTCCAAAAACTTGAAGGTATTTAACGTCAAGGCTAATTGCTTTGTACATACCTTGGACCAATGCCTCATATTTTACAATATTATTTGTGCATTCAAATTCCAATTTGCAAGTGAGCATTGTCTTCACACCTTCATGATTAATCAATATGCAACATGCTCCTGCACCATCACTTGATTTCGACCCATCAAAATGCAATGTCCATAATAAAGAATTAATTAATTGTTTTTCTAGCATATTTACACATCTGGAAAATTTTGTCTGTGAAAAATTTTCAATTTGAGAAGTTATAGAATTACTCATAAATGGCAACGTTTGTGCTTTAAAATTCTCAAAAAGTGATTAAATAGAGTAGTTTCCAAGAATGTTGTTATTAAATGCTACTCCCTCATTTTCACCTTCAAAATCTATTACCAAATGTTTCATGTGTTTTTCTTGGTTGATTCTAATTTGATTCGACTTTCCATTAAATGGGATCCATAAGTGAGACCAATCAATGGAAAAATAACCGTGTAGTTT
>APFE031365935.1:0-77663 GCA_000404065.3 Pinus taeda
CTTTCCTACTATGGTACAAACGTTTTGTTTTTTATTTTCACACGTTTCGCAAATTTCTATCCAACACATAATTAGCTAATGCATCTGTCAAAGTATTCATATGTCTAGGAATATGATGATATGTAAGGTAATCAAAATTTCTTTCCAATAAATGAATATGTAGATACATTCTCAATATCTCAGGGTTTCTGATGGAATATTACCTGTTGAGTTGAAGAAAAACACGTTGTGAATCAAGGTTGACAACCAATTCTTGGATGTCAAGAGTGATAGCTTCCGACAACAATTCGATAACTGTGCTATACTCAACAATGTTATTAGTTGTTCAACCTAGACAAATACCTTGAAGATCAATCAACTCACCATGGGGGTCATAAATGGCCCATGTCGTGGACGATAGATTTTGGGTACTATGGCAAGCACCATTAATTAAACCAATGTGAGGAGACACCAAAATCTACAAAGTAGGTAGAAACATAATAAGCCGGAAATCTACTTGAAAAACAACACACCAAACCACACTGCACAAAAATGAATAAAACACTATTGTACAAAAGTAGTCATGCAAGATGACCTAGGCATAGTACTTTTTGAGATAAATTCCATTATGGGGCTTCTCTGAGGGATTTCCATCATAGTCAATTAGCTCATAAGCCCCTTTCTATAACACACATTTAACAATGTATGGCCCATGCCACATGGGTTTGAACTTGCCTGCCCCAAGCTTATTATTAGCATGATCATACAAAAGAACCAAATCAGAATGATCAAAATGGGACTTGACCCACTTTTTCTGTGCTTCGATGAACAAAGCAGCAAGATGGCAAGTCTCAACCAGTCATTCTAAATACAAGAGGAACTCTTCCTGAGGTGAGGTCTTGGGGAGAAGTTCGACAGCCAACTTGAGGGATGGAATTTCGCATTCAATCGGTAAATTTGCTTCCAGACTGTAGACTAGTTGTAATGGTGTGAATCCATTTGCATCCTTAGTCGAGGTTCAGTAAGCCCATAGAGCTGAAAAGAGCATGATATTCCAATTTGACTTGGGCATCCCAATGGTGCGGGAAAGCATCGCAACCAAGACTTTTTTCATAGCTTCAATTTGGCCATTGGCCTGAGGGTAATATAAGTTTGAGCCATTGTGGCACAAATCCAATGTAGAAGTCATCACAACCATCATGTAATCTCGAAAGTGGGAGCTATGGTCGGTGACAATGGCCTGAGGCACTCCAAACCTGGAAATAATGTGATTGAATAGAAATTGATTTGTCATTTTACCGTTCACATAGTATGTAGGCATCACTTTGGCCCATTTGGTGAAATAATCCACAGCAACGACAATATACCCATGCCCCTAGCTGAACAGGGGTTACAGGTCATATAGTCGATACCCCATTTGGAAAATGGACCAACGGTAATAACAGGGTGTAGGTGAGTGAGTGGGGAGCACATTATTTGCTGATAAATTTGGCACTCATGGCACTTTCGAACAACAAGCATGCAATCCTTGAAGATGGAGGGCCAAAAATAACCAGTGTGAAGGATTTTTTGAGCAGTAGGATATCCAAACAAATGACCACCACATGCGCCATAATTGTAGTCATTCAAGACTATCTTAGCCTCGTCAAAAGTAAGACATCTGTGAAGAATTGAATTGACACCAACGTGGTATAAAGTATCTCTAATGGTATGGTAAGGTTGATATTGATGTCGAATGTGTCAGTGGTCATTCCTGCTCAATATAGACTAGAAGATGGATTTCTATAGATAAATGATGATATCACCATACCAGGGGTCAAGAGTACTAATCAAGAAAAGAGTCTCGTCTGGGAGCTACTCATTAGCACTAGTAGGAAGAGAAGCAGAGGGAAGAGAGTAAATCAACTCAGAGAAGACCAGTTATTTCTTAGATTTGGCAGTAGTGAACACCAAATTGAATTCTTGGAGGATGACAATCCACTTCGAATACTTTCCCCCAAGCAACTGACGAGTCAGGATGTAGGTCATGGGGTTGCACTCGGAAATCACAATGGTAGTGTAGAGGAGAACGTAATTCCGAAAGTGCTGAACAACCTATACAGAAACCAAAGCTAACTTCTCGACATGATCATAACGTGTCTCAGTGTCGAGGAGGTTGCAACTAAGGTAATAAATAACATGTTCATTTTCTTCATCATTGTCTTGTACTAGCACAATAGCAATGGTACTAGAGGCTGCAGTTAGATAAAGGAAGTAATCGTGATGATAGTTTGGAGGGTGCAACAGAGGAGCATTGATGAGGACAACTTTCAAGTCATCAAAAGACTTTTGGGTGACCTCATCCGAAATAAATGGGGTTCCTTGCTTGAGCAGGCGGGTGAACCTTGAAGCTAGTTCACCATAGTTCAATACGAAATTATAGAGGACATTTTCTTTTCGCTGCAGACTCTACAGTTGATGCAATGAATATGGAGTGGGTAAATTAACTATGGCCTCAACTGTAAGAGGATTAAGTCAAATGCCTTCTTTCGAAATGATAAAGTCGAGGAGCCATCTGGATTCGATGCAAAAGACACATTTATGTGGATCCAACCAAATGTCGTAGTGTCTATAGCAAAGAAAAAAATGCAGGAGATGATTAGGATGATCATAGTGTTTATGAGAATGAGTGGGGAGATCATCCAAGTAAGGTTGAATGATGTTTCAAATTTCATGGAACACACAACACATCACTATTTGAAATGTAGCCCCAACATTCTTAAGGCAAAAAGGGAGCTTTTTATATGTAAAGGTCCCCCACAGACAGATAAAGGTTGTCTTATCTTGATCAGCTGACGCAATGTTTATCTGGTTGTAACTAGAAAAAACCATCCATAAAGGAAAATAATTCACTCCTAGCACATTCATCAATGATTTGGTTAATGAAGGGAGTGGGGTAATTATCCTTAGGATAAGCATTATTGAGATCATGGAAAGCGATGCAATTGTGAATAGTGAGTTGTTTCTTTTTCACTGGTACAATATTCGACACCCAATTTGTAAGAGTGATTGGATAAATAAATCTAACTTTTAGAAGTTTTTCAACTTCACCCTTGATGGTGGTCACTTTTCTAGGGTGCACTTGGCGAAGTTGTTAGTGAATGGGCTTTACATGAGGGTAAGTTGGAATCTCGTCCATGACTATACTTGGGTCAATGCCAGTCATTTCTTTATATGACCATGCAAAAACATCTTGGAACTCTTGGAACAGATGAGTATAGAGATTGATATCATTTGGAGAACAAGTTACCCTCATATGGACATTTTCAACAACACTAGGCTTGACAGAAATATCAATTGGCATCATTTGGGTAATGTTACCCATGTTCCCTTCTAACCAAAGTTCATGAGTTGTGATCAGTGTCTAAAGTGGTAGGGTAAGGAACTAAGAAGAGAACTTCTCGAGACAAGTAGACATGACCGCCAAGCCAAGCAAGAATGAGGAACGATGATGACTGTCATTCCAAGGTACTTCCTCCAAAGACATTACTTCCATGATACTGTCATAAAAAAGAAAAGTCTCGGTTAAGGGATCGGGAGATTCCAAAGAACCAAGCCATAAAGATTGTGAATACGCATCGAGAGAGGTTCTCAAAATAGAAAAATCAAGGGATACTGAAGGCAAAGTCGAAAAAATCTCCACATAATTAATTTTAGCAGGACTTAGCAGCATAACCTTGCCCCATGTATCAACAATATCAGGTGAGGGAATGACCCAAGGATCAGACTTGGCCGCAATCATGTTGACAGGTGCAACATGAGGAGGTGGGAGTGGAAAAATAGCCATCAAGGCAAGATAGTTAAAGAGTCCTGCCCCCACATTCTCATAAGGAGCACCGATGTGCTCGACATAAGGAACATTACCATCCGAGGAGGAAGAGGCAAAGCAGGACAGTTGATTGATTGTGACTGTCTTCCCTTGATGGGGAAAAGAAATCACATGGAAAAGGGAGGAGGCTACATCATGCATGGCACGGGTCCAACTCCGTCTGAGTAGAATATTGTAGTTAATATTAGCGTCAATGATCTCTAATTCGACATGTACTTTCTTGCCCTTGAAATTAATTGAAAGGTTTGAAAGGAAATCAAATGGTAATGAATCACACCCATAAAAAGCTTCCAAAGTGTTAGGGGAATGGCTCAGAGTAGGAGAACCAATTGCCTTCCAACAAGCAACATACATTATGTGTTGGGTGTGGAGCTTGATTATCTTCTTGATTCAAAGGTATCGCCGCATTGGACCCCAGTTCATAATGGGGCGACAAAGCTGCCCGTAATATTTACGCTATCAGGGGGGTCCTGTGAAGGCGGCTGCAACCTTTGGGAGCCCCCTCTAGCAGGGGATCGAGGGTAGTGCCCCCGAACCTAAAAATAGATGTAAAATTTCCTTGTAAAATGTTGTAATTTCGTAGTCAATTTGGGTCATTCATTAGGTGAAGATATGATGGTAGAAGTTATGTTTAATTTAGGTTCTTTTGCCCTAGAAGGAAACCCCTCGCTATATATGAGGGCACTGTATTGCATCTATGTAGATCGGTATTCTGACTAAGAAAGAGAGAGGAGATTGTGTGAGAGAGAAGAGGGAATTACAATGGATTTGTTGTAGGTTGTATCTCTTCAGTTTGCTGGATAATATAAAAGGAAGGACTAGCTGCTTCTCTATGGGCATAACCCAAATTGGGTGAAATGCCTATATCTATTTCTCTCTTGTTTTATGCATTTTCTATGTTTATATTTCTACAATATTTTATGTGTTCCATTGCTCTGTAATATATAATTTTCTAACATGATGGAGGAAGAAGCACCTTCATCGATGATGGTCTTATGAATGGTTTTCTCATTTATGATCACCTAAATGAGAAAGGAAATTTGATGAGGTAAATGTGGAACGTGGTTTTCCAAGTCAATACAAATGAGATTAGACTCAGTTGGATCAATACCCCCAATAGCTTACAGTAATGACTTATGCTGAGAAGGACGACTTTAAAGGACCTTGAGAGAAGACATAGTTGATGGCGCTTGAGCCAAATCTTCAAAAATGTTATAATGTTGAGCAGCTCGAGCATTGGGATTGTACGAGGACTTTCGTAGCACACCTCAAGAAGGTGGTTGAATGGAAAAATTAGGATTAGGTCGCTCAATATGGAGAGGACCAAAACTCGACAGGGTAGAGGAAGAAGGGGTACCTTATTTCTCTTTCCCTATTGTCAGGGTAGGAGTTTGATAATCTTTTGACCTGGTAACCATGTTAATCAGTGTATTCATCATGAACACTTATGAACCTATGGAAGTGGATGATTGAGGCTGGTCTACCATTTGGGCCAGCTAGGACGGAAAGGGCTCTTTTAGAATCACTAGGGTCCCTTTGAGCAAAAGACTAACTTTGGATCGTCTGAGACAATCCTTAGTATAGTGATCCTCCTCATAGATGAGGCATGGATATTTGGGCATCCATTGGGAAGTATCACCAGCAGACGACTTGGGAGGGCGCTGTTTTGGGGCATCAACTTTTCCCTTGCCTTTACCTTTCTTCTTACCTTTAGAGTATTTTTCTGTTTCACTAGATTCGATAGCGCGAACCTCTGAGGTTTTGTTAGGGCGTGATGAATTGTGAGAGGAATCGTTGGAAGCAGTGTTAGAGACCAACTTTTGTCTAGAAGAAGATTTTGTAGGGGTCTGAATCACTAAACCAATTACTCCATAAACAGGAGGTGTAGCCAGAGACTTAGATGTTGTCAGATTAGATTATGGTCTAGGTGCATTGAATAACACATCATATAACATGCCAGATTGTGAATAGACAAGGTTTGGATACTGGGCACATGCGATGACTTGTTCCTTAGTGACGCATCCACCCATAGTAATGTCCTCAGCAATTTTTTTGATGAATGATTTGGTGAATCGCTCGATCAACAACTGATAAGAAATCTTAAACTTAATCATATGACACATATGTATCCATCCATGGATGTGATGAGATATGTGGGTTACAGTGTCTTGCTTGAGCGACGTTAGCAGATGGGTTCTAGTTTCAAAGTGAATCGACAACTAGAAATGTGTGAGAAAGGCCATGGCGAGAGTGTTAAAGTCCTGATAAGTATTTTTAGGTAGCTCGATATACCACTTGGCTGCAACACATGTAAGAGTTGATTGGAAAAGTCGAACATGAAAGGAATCGTCAATGTAGGAATTTGAGGAGCACTAGAGGTGATATGTCATCATGTGGGCTTGTGGATCCTTTTTTGCTTTTCCTTTAAACTTTGTACAATCACTCGAGATCTTGGATGGGACTGGAGAATAGTATGGTGAATGAAGAATCAGGTCATTCGTGAGTCTAGACACATCTAGCAATTCCAGTGTAGCCAAGAATGGAAATTCTGTATTGAAAAGCATTTGAGGTTGATAACGGGACCCAACTAGCAAGACCCATCCCTACTGGTAAGGATTTTGTCCCCATAGTGGAGGATTTTTTCCGTACGCCATTTTATTTTTCCCCCACTATAGGTTACCTTCCAGTAGGGAGAATTTTGACCTTGAAAGCCTCGAAACTATCCAGCCAGAGGCTGCTGATAAGTAACATATGGGTTAAAAGGTTGTTGACCCTATTGGCCTTGGACATATGGATTTTGCACCTGATGTCCCTGAGCATAAGGGTTTTGAACTTGTTTTGCTTGGACAAAAGGGGTTTGAACCTACTTCCCTTGGAAGTAAGAATTTTGCACTTGCTGACCTTGGACATAAGGATTTTGGACCTACTACCCTTGGACAAAAGGATGTTGAACCTATTTCCCTTGGACATAAGGATTTTGCACCTGGACCCAGACCTTGCCCTTGCAAAGGTTGACCCTATTGATATGAGTATAAGGGTTGTTGATGCCCAGGTTCACCTTGTTTCTGTATGGGCTGACCTTGAGGATGTAAAGTTTGTCCTTGTGGCTATAGAGGTTGACCTTGCGAAGACATAAGGTGGGAGGTTTGCAGCACATATTGCACTTGCGGCTGCATGGTTTGCTGCAATAGTTGCAAGGGTTTCCCCTACAGTTGTTGCAGTTGTCACTGCTGCAACATCATCTTGCCTTGCTACAACATGGATGGCCCTTGCAGCAATGAAGATTTCCCTTACCACTGCAGAATTTGTCCTTGATATTGCAAGGCTACTTGAACAGTTCCCGGAATGACACCTTCAAAGTTCCTGAACTATATCTGGCCATACCCACTAGGCGCATCAGACCGACTAGGCTGGACATAAGGTCTAAGCTGAGGGATGTAGGGCAGATTAACCATCGCTTGTGAACCATATGGAACATAAGGAGGTTGGTACTGAGCCTGAGACATATTAGGCTATTGGTATCGGATATTACTTAATTGAGATGGATGATTAGGGTTTGGCTATTTGTATTGGATATTACTCAATCCAACAGGAACAATAGGGTTTAAAATGGCACCTGAAGAGGGTTGGTTCATTCCAACCATGTGAGATTGTGAGCCACTAACGTTGGTTGTACCAGACATCATAGAAACATTCATACTTTGACCCCCAGGTGGTGGCACAACCTATCCACTTACTAGAGGGATCGATGAACTGACAGAGACATGACTCGAGACCATTGGTTGAACTAGATGGGTTACCTAGACTGGTGAAACAAGAGGATTACGAATGATGGGTTGCAATGGAACTGAAGTAATTGTAGAATGCACCATCGGTTGGGAGGTTAGGTTATGAATGAATTGACCTGAGGTAGGCATAGCACCAGATGAGAAGATAGGGTTGTGATGTTACGATGAGGTAGTAGGTGTACCTGAAACCAACTGAGCTAAAGTCATGCAATTACACGGTATCTTGGGATGAACACTGGTCAAAATGCTTCCCATGTAAGGGAAACCTTCTGGAGGGAAATGATATTCCTTCTCCTTGACTATGCATGGAGTGAAAACCTCCGAGTGACCCAGAGCAGAGACTGGGATTTCGCCTTATGATTCCATAGGTGAAAAAAGGTGATGACGGACTACCGAAGATGTTCGAGGGGATAATTCCAATGGAATACGTAGTTGATCGTATGGACTGTATGGAAACTATGGTGATATCACAACAGGATCAAAGAAAGGATTCAAAGGATAAATAAACAGTCCAATCTAACCTTCAGAAGTCGACAGACTCTTGGGAGACTCGATAGGATTATCTAGAGATTCTAGACCAATGTCATAAAATGACCCAGTATCTGGCAGAGGTTGAATGCCCAGAACAAATACAAGTTCAACACCTTGGTCCTCAAGTGACTACAGAAATTCTTGAAAAGGCTCCTCAGACGGTCTTTCAAATAGAGGAGAGGAAGAGGAACTAGGCAAACCTGATGGTTCAACCATGATGATTTTGTCTCAATTAAGCAGAAGAGAGAGATTGATTTCTAGGCTTTAAAATGTATTTAAAGGTGTACTCACGATGTGGTCTAGAAAAGACTAACAGGAATGTTATATGATCGTTGGAAGCAATTTCTTAAGACGGAAAAACAGACTAGTGCTCTTTCATGTTTTAAGAGTTGAGAAAGATGCAAAGGTGACCCTATCACTTTTGATTTGAAACAAGCTCGAAAGGACAAGTGCTCAGGTGATATTTTATATTTAGGGAGTCAAAAAGATCAAAATTACTACTTAAGATGATGTAGGCAAAAAGGATTACCAGGTAACCATGAACTACATAATACCTCCCCCGGTGAACCGAGGAGTATGGGGAGGTGATCTCCCCGAAAGTTGTGTTTGGTGTATCATGTTTACAAGGTAGAAGACTTGGCTTCCTATGCATAAAGGATTGCAACCTAGTGGGGTCTCCTTTTATATACGCGATGGTACAAGGAGCACAAGTCCATACTAGCACTGTCTAGTGCTAAAGCGAATGACATCTGCTAGGTTTAAAGACACTGGAAGATGTCTCTAGCCTAGACCTTCTAAATGTGATCATTAGGTTTCAAATGTGCCTTAGGTTAATTGAATACATATTAGATTTTACCTTGAAATTATGTCTCGAATTTTCAGGCCTTATCGATGCAACTCGAAAAATTCCTATATGCAGCTAAATGAGACAAGACCCTTTCAATTTGATGAATTGTTTACACTAATGAGAGTATAAAAACAACTCAATGCAACAAAAATAGCAATCGAAAGAAAAAATGTCCTTTTCACTACTTCGCTTTTTGAAAACAAAATGATGAAAAACTCTTTCCAATTCCTATCTTTCCTGTCAAATGCACTTCAAGTAGTCCTTTTACTAGTAAAAATAATTCATTTCTTTTCCAATGCAAATGACGATGCAACTCTAGTCTTCAATGATGCTAACTAATGTAACATATTGATTCAAAAAACTAGAATTATGTATTTTTCAATGAAATGAGAAAACAAATATTTCACAAACACTTCAATGAAAACCTTTTGAAATAATCAACTTCAAGCAAATGCAAAGTGCAAAAAAAATTCCTTCCAAACTAATGATGCCAAGACACAACAAAAACAAGATGAGCAATGTGATCTATGCCCAAAAAGAGACGCTAAATCAACGAATGAAACTTTTCAAACTTGTTAAATGGAAATCAAAGCAACATAAGGACTAACAAACAAAATGCAAGGAGCAACTTAACTATCAACTTGATTGATTGAGTACAAAAACAAGCGAATGGATGATGAGCTAGGTTTCCCAGGGCCACAAATCATCCAAGAACTCAACAAACCAGGTCAAGAAAAGGAAAACCACACAAGCATATAAACCAAGCTAATAGAGTTTTGCAGTCAGGGAGAACATAGTCAAAACAAGCTAAGAGACAAAAATCAGAAGAGCAAGACACATTGGTTATGGTCTAGGGGAAACCCTAATCTTCACCTACAGGAATCAGAGTGACTTCCTAACTAACAACAAGTGCCGGAAGGGGGTCGTGACAACTGTTTTTGAGAAACTCACACTAATCAGTGTGACTGTCAGAAAAATAAACGCGCTGACTGAGGATTCAAGGAAAAAAATAAAAAATCTCAAAGGCTAAAACTAGACTTGACACTGTAAATTTCAGGCTTAGAGTAGTAAACTAGGCAAAGCAGAGAACACTAAAGGGAAATGGTGATACTAGAAAAGTTCACACAAAACCATAAGATGAAAATCAATTAAACATAAGGATTGGCTCCCCAATGGAGTCACCAATTTGTGGTGCAGGTAAATTCTCAGTGCAGACGCAAACAATTCCTCTAGTCCCAAAGAGCAAGTCTAGCCACAGAAAAATAATCTATGGAAAATATCCTTAATATAGAATCAAATAAGAGGGACTACCTCTTAGAAAGCTACTCTGCTTGGTGATGACCCTGCTTCCTTACTCCAGCTACTTTTCATTTCCTTCCTTCGAATACCTAAAACAGGTGAACAAACAACAACAACAAACGTGATAGCATACAATATTTCATTCAACCTACTTAATAGGTCAAGGAAAATTAAGCCATTGAATGTAGGATAACACTTCAATGTAGGAAATCAATCAATAGTTGTATTCATATAAGTTTAGAAAGAGATTACAACCAATGCCTTGACGTTGTTGGTCTCCTCCGACGTATCTAGGTTCTCACACTTATGCTAGCATCTCATGGATAGCCCCAATAATGGAAGCTTTAAGGCCTCTTCCCTTTAGTCTCAAACCAAACCAAACCCACTATTCTCCCTCAAACATACACTAGAAATCTACAAGCTATAGATGCCTTGCTAATTATTCAAGCCCCAAAAATACCAATACTGAAACTAGTGAAGCTTGTAAAAGGAAGGGTTTATATAGCTTGGATAGAGGGGAGATGGTTCCTCTTATCATGGGAGAAGGCTTTATATCTTGGGTTGGTTCCATCCCAATAGGGGAAAGGAGCCCAAACTGACTTCCTCGACTCCATCCAACCCAACCATTTACCAGACTTCCGTTATGAAGCTTCTAGACCTAGAATCTTCGACTCCATACCTAAAAAACTTGCCAAAAGAGGATCCGTGTGACTGAGAAAAGGCTCAGTGGTGTTGTACAGCACTAGTCCTGGTTTTAATATCTACAAATTGGTGCAAGGAGGAAATTGTTCAGTAGTTTCGGTGTTGTAAACTAGGGTAAAATGATGATTCTTGGGAAAGGATGCAACGGGGAATTACTCTGCTCATGAAGAGGGACATACTGGGAGTTTCTTCATGATGGGAAAGCATGTAGGGTTCACTGTAGAGGTCCTTTAGGATCGTGGAACAGGAATTATAGGGACAGTGACAAAATTCTGTGTAACAAGCCCTCCAAGGCAACCACTCTCCTCCAAGACAAGCTCAAAGAGGTCTACAACAAAATTGTTGAAAGAAGGCAGTCATGTCAGCCTCAAATATTATATTAATGACACATTGGCTCATATGTGGAGACACAATAGTTCGAGATGACATGTCAGCTTATTTATGGAGACACAAGAACTATATATACCCATCTAGGGTCACCATAGAAGCTAAGATTTTCAGACAAGTCTGAAATCTCAGATGGGTACAGGAAGGAGCATAATTTTGGTGATAAGATCAGTGATCTCCTCGCATACTTCACTACAGTTTTGGTCTAGCTAAAGGGTCACTGTGATATAGCCTCGGCATAATTTCAGTGGACCTTGGTAGAAGAAGAATAGGGCTACAATATCGGTGAAGGTTACACTGCAAAAGAAGATGTGATCATCACCTCGCCATTCGTGATAGAGGAAGGATCTCGGTGCAGTATATATATCCTAGACACAATCATCACTATGATTATGGCAATAGTCATGATACTAATGAAGATGAATATTTTGATACATCTATATATATATATATATATTATATATATATATATATAATATCTATCTATATATATATATATATATATATATATATATATTATATATATATATAATATATATATATATAAATATTATATATATATATATATAAATGAAGATGTCATTGATGAGATAAGGTTCTTGGTGAAGGTAAAGAATTGCCGCATAAAGGTCTCAATGAAGGTGTAGCATGGATACAACAGTAAGAAATATCTCAATGCAGGAGAAGTCATAGTGCAACATTGATCTAGATGAAGAAGAAATCATGGTACAACAATGATAATGATGATCTCAGCAGTGACAAAGAACAGGATTGGTGTCTTCATCTGGGAGTGGCCTTGTAGGTCAATAATTATAGTCTTGGTATTCGTTAATTGAAATCTCTATAAGAAGAATTTTGTGTGGTTTTTCCTCTCCAAGAGGAAGAGGTTTTTCCCCTAGCAAGATGCCAACATCTTCTGTTCTAGTCTCTTTATTTTGATAGATATTTTATGAACTAAAGAAGACACACTCTAATAATACTAAGTGAAGATTGGTATAATAAGAAAAATTGAAAACACCTCACAAATAGTTATCATGCTAAGCAGAATCTAATCAACTCTGAGTACCCTAGATTCTTCAACATGGTATCTAAACTAAGGTACTAAAGTCAAAATAAATGGAAACAAAATATACATACAAGGATCAGTCTGCAAGAAGGGAATAAAAGAAAGTTAAAGAATTATATCAATATGGAAGTATCAAGTCTACAACAAGTATTCTACAACAACAAGAACCTTATCAAGATGTCTACAATGGAATATAACTCAAAGAACCTCAAAGTCAAAAAATCATCATCTTCGAGAAAGTCGAAAATCCAAGAAATAGTCCTAATCTACAACAAAAGGAAAAAATAACACCTTTTGTAGTCTGAGTGCTAGCCTCAAGGATGGTTTTCATTACATCCTCTGTCATACCATAAACATCTGAATAACTTATAGTCTGAAGCAGTCTTAGTGCTTGGTATTGAAGGTTTCAAAGGAAATCTTTGTTCATAATAGTCAAGTCAAGAAAGGATCTACAAGATTATACTCTAGCAAGGAACACTACAAGAAGGTTACAAGGATATACAATCACATTATACATTTAAAAAATATCACTACAATAGGAGAACGTAATGCTAGATCTCAGATGGGCATGATGATAGTACTCTCAAATTCTTGATTTCGATTTCATACCCTCACAAGGAATCAAGTAATTTCAACATATTATAAAAACAATAGTGCTTGGTGCTGAACAGGGCAGGGAAGTCTCAAGAAAAATCTCGGAACTCAATCATACCAGGCGTCTCAAGAAAGAATCTCATTAAAGGAGATCATTCAAGAAACCATCAAAGTGAAGATTTCATCTTCACATGACAAGTAAGTATATTTTTCTTCTATATTCAAGTTTGGGTAAAATGACTTCATCATTGGAAGGACATCTATGAATTAGATGTGTCATCAAGATTCTTGCATGAAGATGGAGGATAGTCATAGTCCTCTAAGTAGTTGAAGTCATCAAAAGGTCTCCTAAGTATTTATAAAAAAAGGATATTTATGAAAGATCGCCTCACATAGCCCATGGTTCTTTGGATTGACAATGAATGGGTGTACTGTTAAGGCACTCCTTGTGATAGGTTACTAGTTCAACTCCCCCATTGGTGCTTACCTACCAAAAAAAAGAAAGATCACCTCACATAGCAAAATTTGACACATGAAAGTGATATAGATGATAAACTCGTTCTTGAGAATGCAATCTGATCTACAAGAAAGTAAAGGGTATCAAAGAATGTAGGATATCTTCCATCTATCAAACCTAAAATGGAACATAATGATAATAGACAATCAAGCTAAAAAATATCCATGGCATAATAAGGTTACCTCATTCGACAACTTACGATCTCTATGATAAATAGAGAAAGACAAGTTTATGACAAGAGTATTGAATGGGTAAAGAACTAAATAATGTGTAGAAAGGAAAGGGAAGTTTGTTCCTTAATAAAGGTGGAATATGTATAGCTAAAATGATGGAAGCTCATATCATCGAACATATGGAGGAAGTTGAAGGAAAGGGCCATGGAAAGAGGGAGTAACAAAGATCTCATGAGGAATATGGTATCCCTCACAAAAGGGTCCTATCATAAGCTTTTGCTATAAGATATGAAAATGATGATAAGACTCATCGTGGCATCATGGAAGCATTATCAACAAGAACTTGTGACGTCTCCATGGGAATCATGAAGGACAAAATCCATGATAGACAAAACATGAAGGATGTAGCTCTTAGGAACCTTAGTGGACGTTGAGGAAAAGGAAAAAGTCATCTAGGACAATGATCATCATACATCAAAAGGGAAACATCTACCAGTTGAGGATTTACATGATCCTCAAAAGTCTCTAATGGAATCCTCATCATAGGGACCGGTTCATTAATCTAGAGAGGAAGAAAGTGTTTCAACAAGAACTCCAATTTATGAAATACATGAGATGATGATAGTATGGCATGACGCATATCAATGGATTGAAGATCTATTCAATCAAGGAAGCTGTTGGAAGAAACCTCGGTAACCTAAAGGTTAAAATAAGGTACGTATTCTTGTGTTTAATATTATAATGACATGTCATATGGTTGCGAGGAACATAGATCATCACTTCTACCTTGAGAAACATGATCAAGAGAAAAGCGATCTCCTCCTCTAAAAGAATGCAAGAAGACATAAGGCACACTAGATGAAATCAACATAATATGTCCTCATATGAAGTATGAGGTGATTGATCAAATAATAAACTATGATTAAAATTCACCTAAGGAAGGAAGATATCATGAGATATGCAACCCTAATGAAGGCATTCAACATCCAAAAGATCAAGAAGACTTGACAAGAAAATCTCCCATAAAGATATGAATACTTTGATGGAAAAGATGTAGACCCTTGAAAATGGATAACTTTGGGAGATGTGTCAACATGAATGCAGGATGATGATACCTATAGAAATATGTCATGATGAAGATTCACCTACTAAGGTATGATTTGATTTAATGATATATTTAGATTTTTTTAATAATATCTGGATAATTTCATGCATGGCTACTTAGAAGTACGACTAGAATGCATGTGATGAATGGAGCAAGCATGACGAGAAAGAAGTAGTCATATGATAAAGGTTCAAGATAAGAAGGAATCCACTTTCCATGAAGAAAGGAATGACATGAAAAACTAAGGAGGAAAGTGATTGATGGTTGTTGCCCTACAAGAAAGAAACTCAACTAATTTCATGACATCAAGGAAAGAATTTGATCAAGCAGCTGAAGGACCCACAAAGAAGAATTTTTTGATGTATAGAAGAGTCCCTAGCTAAGAGGGAGCTTTGATAGGTCCCTGATCAAGAGTGAGCTTGGATTGTATCACCCTTGATTAAAAAGGAGTGACAATTGTGTTCTTCTATTTCATGTTTCATGCACTAGACCAGGACTAACAACCATAAGTCTAGGTGAAGGCCATGAATGAAAATGTAGACACATGATAGACACAACATTCTTGTCTTCACCTAGGAAGAAATATTGGAGGATTGGGTAATCATCTAGCACCCGATGCTCTTTGAGGATGTGTAGGGAGTCCAAGATAAGAGTAGGAAAGAGGATCAATATTGCTTGAGGGTTGGGAACCCAAGATAAGAATAGTCCTAGAAGGTCATAATCAGTGAACACCTGGGTGGGTATGAAACTTTAGAGATAATGATAAAGATGTCAATAAGTCATTGGTATTGCCAACATTGTGCTCTGATCTGATGAGAGATAGATGTGTTAGACAATTCCTTGATATAAACAATGTTGGTTACTATGATGCTATTACAGCTGGGTTACCAATCCGATTCTTCTTATGAGAAAATATTAGATTGAGAATGACCAACTACCAATATAAATACCTCCATATTTAAGAGGAAGTGTTTAAGAAAATGTAACTAGGTTCGGTATTTACAAATGTAATTTTGTTCTTTATACTTGTTAAGATAAATAAATATTATTTTTGTAAATAATAATAATGAGTTTCTTTCTCATTTCATAGGTCTAGGAAAGTTAGAGAGTTAAATTCATGTATAATAAGCTCTTCTTAAGCATATGTGTAAATATATACTAGTCTAAAAGGCTCTCCAAGACAACCACAATCCTCCAAGACAAGCTCAAAGAATTCTGCAAGAAAAATGTTGAAAGAAGGCAATCGTGTCAGCCTCCAAGAATATATTTAATGACACATCGGCTCATATGTGGGTACACAATAGTTGAAGATGACATGTCAACTTATTTATGGAGATGTAACAACTATATATACCTAGCTAGGGTCACTGCAGAAGCTCATATTTTTGGACAAGCTTGCAATCTTGGAAGGGTAGAGGAAGGAACAAAATTTCAGTGACAAGCTCAGTAATCTTCTCACACACTTCACTACAGTTTCAGTTACTGTGATATAGCCTCGAAATAATTTCAGTGGACCTCAATACAAGAAGAGCAAGTCTACAATATCAGTGAAGGCTACAGTGCAGAAGAAGATGTGATCATGACCTCGACATTCATGATAGAAGAAGGATCTCAGTGTAGTATAAATATCCTAGACACAATCATGATTATGATTATGACAATAGTCATGATACTAAGGAACATGAATATTTTGGTACAGTTATATGTATGTATATATATATATAAATGAATATCTCATTAATGAGATAAGGTTCTTGGTGAAGGTAAAGCATTGGTGCATCAAGGTCTCAATGAAGGTGTAGCATGGATACATCAGTTAAAAATATCTTAATGTAGGAGCACTCATGGTACAACAATGATACAGATGAAGAAGAAATCATGGTACAAAGATGATGATGATGATCTCAATAGTGACAAAGAAGAGGATTGGTGTCTTGGTTTCAGAGTGGCCTAGTAGGTCAAGAATCACAGTCTTGGTATTTGTCAATTGAAATCTCTATTAGAAGAATTTTGTTCAGGTTTTCCTCTCCAAGAGGGAGATTTTTTGGCCTGGATAGGACGCAAACATTTTTTTTTTTCTCTTTGTTTTGGTATCTATTTGATGAAATAAAGAAGAAACACTATAATAATAATAAGTAAACCTTGGTATAAGAAGAAAAATTGAAAACACCTCACAAATAGTTATCATGCGAAGAAGAATCTAATAAACTCCAACTTCCTAGATTCTTCAACACCCACTGTACATGTTTTTTGCATGTTTATTATTCGGGTTCATACCAGGTTGAGTAGGTAGTTGAGGTTGCTTAGGCAAGTTATGGTGAGCAAGATGTTGTTGAGGCTTTAGTGGAGGAATTAATGTAGGAGGTTGGGTTGTTTGAGGCCTCACCCTTGTGAGAAGTTTCCCCATTGAGGAGATTGAGGTGGATATGGATGGAAAGGAGGGTTGATAGGTTGAGGAGGATATTAAGGAGGATAATACCGAGGAGAGGGGATAAGACATGATGGATGAGGGGAATGGTATCAAGGCCAGAAAGGTGCATTCTGATTTGGATGGTAAGGGAGACAAGGTGCACCTTGCATGCCCTATTGATATGGTCGAGGGCTTTGGGGCCTCCTTTCGTTAATGAAGCATATTTTCTCTTAAACACCCTTTGTCCCTTGGTATATAGCTTTAGGTGTGACAAAGAGGGAAATTTGCTTGTTGCATGGTTTTCTTCACAGACAAAGTAGACTTCCATAACATTTAGTGGATAGCCATTTCTAGGATGTCTCTTAGTGTATCTAGGGAAAACTATAGCTAACGTTATTTTTCTTCCTGTTGCTTCCATTTGATCTGCATAGTATCCATCTATAGGGAAAAGATATGAAACATTTCACTCTTGAAGTCCTCCAACATACTTCTTATCTGATGTTTGATGGTTGATGCAGAGGGAGATGAACAAACCAAACCTTGGCTAGACCTACCATTTTTCCTAGCAGTCTTAGAGTGATTTTTGAATATTGTCTTGATGTCAAGATAAGAAAATAGGTAGATGTACCCTCCAAACAACATGTTGAGGGTCTCCATTACATCCTCCCTGATCCCTCAGAGAAGAACTAGTGTGAGTGACTCAGGTTAAATGGTATAGTTAGCCCTTCTACAATTGAGCTGGAATCTCTCCTGATAGTCCTATAAGGATTAATATGGTCCTGAGGTCATCCTAAAGATTTCTTCATTTTTTTATTTCGACCTACAGTAATCCTTATACTTCTCATTAAAGGCTTGCTTCATTTGGGCCAAATTAGTGATGCTTCCTCTACGTAAGGCCATAAACCCATGCAAAGCTACATCTTTAAGGGTGGATGGAAACAACTTCATCTTCTGTTCATCAGAGGTATTGTCATAGGTCATATAGACAACAAAAAATTAAAACATGAAGGTGTCAGGATCTTTAGAGGTTAGGCCATGGAAATGTAGAAGGGCAACATAACTTATATTCTTCATTTTGGCCTCCCGATTGGTTGCTCGGATAGGAAAGAACTCACTTTATCTATTTTCATCCATGGTATGGGTAAGAAAAGTGGGATCTTCTTATCCTATTGGTTCCTCCGAAAATATAGGTTCATCACTGAGAGGGTTTTCTAACTCCCTTGCAATCAAAGAGGAAAGTTTACAATCACCAAAGAAGAATGATGGTTGGTTTCTGGAAGGGGTGGGGGTTTTTGGTAGGAATTTCCCTTAACTATCCCTACTCCTATGAGGCATGAGAGAACTAACTCTATTATTTAGAATTTTTTTTCTCTTTTCTCCTTTTTTTGTGAAGCTTGCAAACCAAGAGTATTGATGCAAAACAAAAGGAAAACAATAGGCAACTTCTAAGTAGAAATAACACTTACTTGGACACCTCCCCGAAAATGATGCCAAAACATGATGATCCCTGGTATTGCATCAAGGATGTTACAACTCCCAAGGCTCTCAACATAAATTATCAACCTGGGGTTTTTACAAACATAGACGTGACAATGTTGTATGAATAGTAGGTTAAGTTCTACTCATGTCACCCTCAATCATTGGATTAGATTAAGGCATTTAGAGACCACTTGTTCAACCAACTACAAAGAGAATTTGTATGAAAACATATCATAATTTCAAGGAAATTAATATTATTCTAATTCCGAAAGTGAAAATGCCATTCATTAAATGTAGAGGCTACTTGTAACTGCAATAAAGGAAAAGGCTACACTAGTTTCATAACTAAGAAATGCTACTCTATTTTCAAACTAATTAACTCAATGTTCTACTTGCATGAAAAATTAATATAATTGAAAATTGCTTGAGAAGAAGTAATTCACTTTATAACACATGAACAGGGGACTAAAAAACCTAAGTTTAATCTACTTATTGTTTTGTGTTTACAAGGGAGGAAGGATAGGTTTGGAGAGGTCTTGGAGTCTCCCTAACCATTGAATCAAAGCCTTGAGGCCATTACTCAACTTTAAAATGAAAAAATTAAGATCCTAGGAAAGATCTGTCTGAATTCAGATAGTGCTACAAAAGTGCTATAGGGTGTTACAGGAGGCTCTGTTTTGCAATAAGAGTGCTTCGTTCCACTACATGAGTAAGTTTGAGAGCATTATTAGGGAACAAAATGTGTTCTGAAGGGGAAGGAAGATGGATGAGGATGAATGAAGGATGGGAGATGTTTTTCCAAGCTTAGTGCCCCTTAGTGGCCTATCTTGCACAAAAGTTCATGCCCACAATGTCCTTCGTTGGCCTTGAAAAGATGATCTCAGTGACAACACTTGATAGTAGTATGAGGCATCCAAGGGGGGAAATGAAGATGTATAAGTGGATGTGGATGAGTGTTCCAACCACTGCAAGCCACTAGTAGCCTCTGGAGACTAGAACTAAATAACATACATCTACTAAGCAATATTGCAGTAAAATTAATCAAAGTGGAAAGGATGAGTTAAATTTTATTTGTTCAAGATCTATTATATCCTAAAACATGCATATAATATAATTGCCAAATCATGCTTCTAACTCCTAAGGTGTAGAAACCAAGCATGCAAAATAATTTCAATCCAAACTTGCAATTTTCAATAAATCATAAACACATATTTTTTCCTTCTTGTTGTAGACTTTTCAACAACACTTCCCACAAGAGAGGTGGTGATCAAACCTAGAACTACAATTTTTGTAATATAATGCCTTCTTAAAAAAGGAAAGAAATACAATGACTTGAATAGGAACAAAAAAAGAATACATGAGAGGGAATAAATCCTTTGGTTTGGGCCCTAACCCAAGGGTTCCCTCCCTCTTAAGCTAAATCATATGTAGGAAAACAAATGGCCTCTCATAAACAGAAAATAGAGTGCAAATACATAGTCTCAAAATGAAGATAACATTCTCAAGTACTCAACCTTCAATATCTATTCCTAGCTCAAAAATTTTGAATCCTAATGAGCCCTTAGGCTTGTTTATTTATGTAAAAATTGACTGAGGGGGATCTCACTTGAGAGGAGGACTGCTTCCCTCCGCAATATTGAAATTGATGGATCTAGTTCCCTTGGATCTTCACATGCACTTGAGTTTCTCGACTACCATTGGACTTCAAGTTGTTGGTTATGAATATTGGGATTCAAGTTGAGTTAAAGAGTTAATGTAGTGGAAACTTATCCTATATTCTCTCTATATGCCTCCAACGTGCCCCTGCATAGTAAATATCTCCAGAAATGATTCTTTTTCCTACATATTAACCACATCAGGCCATGAAATATGACAAGCACCCTTTAGTATCCATACTAAGTATATTATGGCTACAAAATGTAAATTAAAGTGAGAAAAAAAGAGTTTAAGGGTTGGAGGATGACACAGTGGGCCTTAAAATATACATATTGATGGGAGCTGACACTTTTATTCATCAACAAGTGGGACTATGACAAAATAACCCTTACTAGCTTCATGAAGAGACATTTTTTCTGATATTGCAAGTGACTAGTATGAGGTATTTTGGGTTGAGTTTCATGAAGAATTGTATTAGTGGTTAAGGCACTTGCGGTATTCCTTAAGAGATAAGAGTGTTTTTCAGATCTATAGAATCTGAACTACATCAAATCTTGCTGAATTTCACCACTTGGATCGCAATCTTACAAGAGCTAGTGATTTATGGGTGCAAGCTACCTTGGTGGGATACGTTATTGAATTTGATACAGAGAACCATCAGTCCTTTTTTAAAAGTAGACGAAGTACTTAAAGTTAGATTAAGAGGATGATTGTTAAAGGAAATCTCATTGTGAATCAAGATATTACTGATGGGAGAAATATTTCTACCACTCCCCTCAACTAATGTGAAAGCTTAAAATCCTCGTGTTCAGAGGAGTACCTTGGGGAAGGAGATGACTTCTTGTGGAATCTAAGAAAAAGTTGGAATGGAAGGGGAAGATAGATGGAATGAAAGATATTTTAAGGAAATGAGAAGGGTGTGTATAGCAGAAGAATGGATGGAGATAAATATGTGGGAGATTTGAAGGAGACAAGAAGATTTGAGGAAGATAGAAGAAGTGTTATCTAGCTTGGAGTTTTGGATTAAAGGATCTAGAGGAGATGAGAGATATAATAGAGAAAGGGAATCTAGAGGAGGTGAAATATGAGAGTAGAGTTGAGGTGATGATATCCACTAGGAATCAGGTTAAGCCCAAACCCAGACCTAAAGATTGTGGTGAAGATCATAGTGCCCCCGTAGATGAAGATATGAATTTTCTCATGCACGGTTTGTTCCCAGAGAAAAACCCTTCCCTTGAATTAAATGTTTTGCAAGGTAGAAACATTGTTGGTCCTCATCCATCCCTTCCCCTTGTGATTTATTAAAATTTGGTAAGGTTCTTTTCCAAGATTAATAAAACTTTAAATTTTCACAAAGTAGATATAGTTAGCAGTTGTTTTAGTAGCAGTCATTATAATTTTGGGAACATTTCTCAACTTTGTCTAAGAGAAATTATTTTAGTTTTCCCTAGTTCTACTCCAATGGCTAGTAATGTACTGTGTTTTTTCACATAGTACCTAGAGTTTTGGGGTTGAGGGGATGAATATGTTGAGCAACATTAGTATTGATGTGAGGAAATCTAGAGGTGAAGAGAAACCTTGGATTTAACTAAGCTAGTTGAATTTCAAACTACATTGAGGGGAAGAGCTATTAAATGGTACTTGATTTTTACAACAATAATTCCAAATTTAACTGTGCATATACTGAGAGAGTAGTTTAATAATTAATTCAAAATGTCTCAGACTGATCATCAGGGTTTGGTAGAGTTGTGGGGTATTAATTAGAAAGAAGAAGAATCTACTTGGGAGTGCATGTATATGTTTAAAATTGTTGTGGGGAAATTAACTCATCTTATCCATCCAGATCATAAAAAATAATGGTTTGTCCAAGCTTTATTTCCATTAACAAGAATTCGATTGATGCAAAAAAAGATTAAGTCCTTTCTAGAAGCTTCAGAGAAAGCGATGAAAAATGAGTCCAAGGTAGGATATCCTGGCCATTTCAAATCATGCTCTACTTCTAGTGATCATATGCTTACCAATCTGCATAATCAAATTGTTATTATGAGTCAAAGATTGAAGGAGATGAATTACTACAAAACCTACTTATCCTTGGGTTTGGAGCATAGGTTTCTACACAAAAGGCCATCATGTTACATAATTTTGAAGGTTGCAGGGTGCAACAACCTCCAATGTTCTGTTATGGCCCCCTCCTCCATAGATAAGGCCTTTAGGAGGAGTTTCACAAGTATAGTCAATTGTTCATTTTCAAGGACATACTCAGTATTATGATTTTCCAAACCAACAAGGTATGTCCTCCAATGAATATTATGATATTTTTAATTCTTAAGGTCATTTGTCTCAATTATGTCCTATACTGCAAAAGTATTCCCATTTACCTAAATCCATTTTTTATAAGTTTTGTGGGTATTCCACATAAAATACTAACCAATGTAGAGCTATGGATGCTTTGGTTGATCAAATGGATCATTTTCACATCCAAGTGAATGAATCCACTCGCAGAAGAGGAGGTTCAAGGTATAGAGGAGGAAGAATTGACAAAAGAGGGACAATTAGATGTTATAATTGTGAGGAGCAAGGACATGTAGGCATGGATTGTCCACTCCCAAAAATACCATGGTGTTCACACTCTTGTGTTAATACTCATGCAACCAAAAGACTGTCCTGAAATGATAGCACGATGGGAGGAGTAGAATTAACAAATAAGTGGAAATATAATTAATTCACAATCTTGGAAACCAAAATCAACTCAGTAGAAATTTTTTAATGTTTTATCTAATGAGGCACTTGGATTGGTGTTGATAAGGGTGCTTCCAAACAACCTATCATTGAAAGGGCTAAACCCTTATCGGCCAAATATGATCATATTCAACAGAGGGGATACTATAAATATGTTATTGATATCTTTAGGGAAAGAACTTCTTCTTCTTATATCCCTTGAGTTTCAAGATCAGAAAAAGGCCAAGCTTTATTCATTAAAAGAAGACCAAAAGCTAGTCCTTAGTTTTTTTTAGAATACTCGAAACTAGCTATAATGTGGTTTCAACTATTTCTTGATATTTTGAGTGATGAACAACTCTCTCATCAATTGTGGAAGAATTTAAAAGGCACCATGGGAGATGAAAATATATCTAAATCACCTATTTTTTTAAACCTCTTATAATTTCATAGTTGGAGTGTCAGGTGCAACAAGCAGAAAACTGGGAGAAAATTCTTAATAGATGCTCAAATTGTAGGTTATGAAATTAAGGACACTATGTTGGACCTTGGGTGTGATGTTAATGTTTTTCCTAAGAAGAATTGGGAGGCACTGGGAAAGCTTAAATTATCATATCCTCTAATTCAGCTACAGAAGGAAAATCAATATTGCGTCATCCTTGGTCGATTGTAAGATGTAGAAGTGGATGCTTCGGGTGTTAAAAATTCTACATTTTTTTTGAGTTATTTCCATCATTGGAGATAAGGAGCCCTATATTTATTTATTACAAGTTGATTGGGCCTTTGAGAACTATTCCATTATTTACATGAAGTGAGAGACCATGAATTTTGAAGTTGATGGACTCAGACTTATTTAGCTTTTGGATCCATATCAGGATTCTAGATACAGATAGCCTATTAATGACATGGAAGACACCAATGTCCTTGATCAATTGTATTGCCTGATTGCAGGAAAATGGAAATATTATATCAGCCATATCACTAATGGATTTTTTATTTGATGTAGAATTTAGAACACAAAAGATGGTTCTGTTGTTGTGCTAGAAGAATGCAAGAAAGAAGATCATGAACTTAACTCCCAAAAATGCACAATTTTTCTATCTTCTAGATGGATTGGAAAAGAGGTAAGAAATTATCCTATATTTGATTATCTTGTTCCTATAAATATTTTTGTAAGATATATTTAACTCACTATTGTGACAAAGCAAAGGTTTAACTTAATGGATGTTATACTACAAGATACTCATACTTGCTAGTGGGTTGTGAAAATTTCTTGTAGGTTCAAACTGCTTATGTAATTTTCTAAATCAAAAGAATTGAATCTACTCTACTCATCAGTTGAATAAATTAAACGATCAAGAAATCAAACATAAGCACGAGACAAGATTTAATCACATATGCTCAGAGATTTATCTACGGGGAAAGAAACTGCTCAAAACCCCTTCATATATATATTGAATTATTTACAAAATAGAGAAAAAATATAATGCTTTATCAAGCCCGAGCAACCTCTGCACTATTATAATTTATCTCACTGCTTCCTAGATAAGCTATAGTAAATACTTAACCAAATTCAAGCCTTCCCAAGTCCCTATTTCCTTGTATTATTACTCAAGGAATTATTCCCCTATTAGTTAGGGAAATTCGTAATTAGAATTATACAATCCCTATAGGCCCTTCTCTAACTACATGCACCACTTGTACAATTTGCGATCGTCTACAATTGATATTAAACTACCCTTGTACTCCAATATCAACTAGGTAACTTGAATTTCATGTATGCATGAGTTAATTAATGTTGATTGATGAGTTAATTGGTTGAACACTGAAGTTGCACCCCACTGCTAGATCTCCTACTAGTTCCTCCAATAGTTGGAACTATTTTAACTGACCTTAACTCACTTTAACTAAATCAAATTGTTGCAACTGAAATTAAATCAACCCAGGCTCCTAAACTTTAGGAATCACTATACACAACTCAAGTTAAGCCATCAACTCACATTAAGTAAGATAACTGAGTGACAACAACTTAGTTAACTCATTCAAGTAATCTTATGATGTGGAATTTCGATTTTCTCTTCATTTATTTCAACGGAAAATTAAATTAGGAATTCCTTATTGCATTTTCAACACTCCCTCTCAGCAAGAAAGGAATTATCTGCTACCTCGATCCTCCCTCTATGGAACTCGAATTTTCATCTTGACTATTCCTTTTTCAAAATATTTGCATCTTGTTCCTTTGTAGGAATGTACTGCACTAACATGATTATCCTTTGCACACAATCTAGTAGATGGTGATACTAGATGTAGATATGCTTAGACCGATCATGAAAAACTGGATTCTCAGAGAGTTTGATAAAACTATGGTTGTCACAAAAAATCATTGTATGATTCATCTTCTGATCAAATAACCCAACAACGATCTTTATCATCCAGATAGCCTCACATGTTTCTTCTCTAGGCACCATGTACTCTACCAGTGCTTAGTTGAGTGCAATAGATCACTAGTTCTTGTTGTAGCAAGAAACCACTACTGACCCAATGCTGAAAATTCCTCCTAATGTGTTCTTCATGTCTGATGGACTACCCACCCAATATGCATCTTCGAAGCCTTGTATCTTCACTCCCTTTGTCCACATGTACTAAATACGAAATTGAGTGGTGCCTCTGAGGTATCTCAACAGATCCTTTGTTTCCTTCCAATACAATTTGGTTTCCTTAACCATAGCTTGACTAAGTTGCTTAACTACATAACACATGTCTAGTCATGTGTTCACCAAATAAATAAGTGAACCCATAAGATTCTTTTAGATGCTAGCCTCCACTACTTCACCTAAAGTAACATCTCCCTTCCTCCAAATCCCTGCTAGAGGAGTTTCCATGGGTTTGCTACTCTCCATGCGGAACTTCTTCAGTATCTCACTAGCATACTTTCCTTGAGAGACAAACATTTCCCCATATTCGTTCCATACTTCCATACCTAGGAAATAATGCATGAGCCCCAGGTCCTTCATCTCGAATTATCTTGAAAAATCCTCTTTGCAAGACTTGGTCAGCTTCTCATCACTATTTAAAATGAAATCATCAACATATAATACTATAATCAATCCTTTACCTTCAAAAACAATGTGGTAAAGGTTTGCATCTACTTCACTTTTGGTGAAGCCCAACTCGATGAGATAGTTGTCGATCCTAGTGTACCAAGCATTAGGTTCTTACCTCAATCCATACAATGCTATCTTGAGTCTACACACATGCAAATCTTTATCAAAGGTCTCAAATCCTTCCGACTGCTCAATGTACACCTCCTCCTCAATCACTCCATTGAGGAATGTTTTCGTCACATCCATCTAATGTATCTCCCATCCCATCTGCACTGCACGAGCAAGAATTGATTTGATTGAGGAGTACCTTGCAACTGGAGCAAAGGCATCCTTATATTCAATTCCCTCCACCTAAGAGAACCCCTTGGCCACAAATATGGCCTTTTGTTTCTGAATGCTTCCATCTGCTACTTGCTTCACCTTGTAGATCCGCCTGGAACCTACCACTGACTTGTCCTCTCATATTGGGACCACTTCCCAAACACCATTTTTGATAATGGATTCACACTACTCTTCCATGGAATCAACCATATTGGTTCTTGCACTACTTCCTCAAATGGGTATGGCTCAGTCTCTACAATCTCACTCATCAGATCCATGTAGCTAGTGTACCGATCCGGTGACCTCATCTTCCTACGTTGTGATGTGGGTGATCCCACATTCTCTCTAACATCATGCAATAATTTTTCAGATTATCTAGTGTGCTTCCTTCCATATATCGATGTCTTTTCTTGAATCAAAGTCTCCAACCTCTCTACTTTTGCTTATTTCTTCTCCACAACTTCCTGAGGTTCCTCCATTGGAGCTAAAATCTCCCGCTCTAAATGCAACTGAAGCTCCTTCTCAAGGGAACACCTCATTTCCTTCTCTTCATCAAACTTCATATCTCTTCTAACAATTTTCATCCTAAGATATGGAAAGTACACACGATAATTGTGAGGTGTATCAATGAACCCCCCAAATATTCCCAACTCAGTTGTAGGCTCTAGTTTTTTCCTTCCATCCTTGGAAACATGATAGTAAAATGATGATCCAAAGATCCTGAAGTGTGACACATCTGGTTCCTTCCCTGAAAAAACATCCTCTCATGTACTCATGCCAAGAATTTGTGAGGACTCATGTTCTGCAAATAAATAGTTATGTTGGATGCTTTAACCCATAAGTGAAATGGTAGGCTTTGAACATGCAACATGGCCTTTGAAGCTTCCATGATACTTATGTTCTTCCTATCAACCACCCCATTCTGCTTTGGGTTATGAGGCGTTGTCAACTCTCGTTGAATGCATTCTTTTGCGTATAATTTCTTAAATTCATTCGACACATATTCTCCACCATTGTCACTCCTAAGAGCCTTCACATTCCTACATGTCTCTTTCTAAACAAGTGCTTTAAATTCAACAAATTTAGATAATGTCTAGTCTTTCTTCTGCATGAAGAAGATCCAACACTTCCTTAAGAAATCATCCACAAATGTCACATAATGCCTATTCTTGGCAGTGGAGGCTGTCGAGAAAGGTCCACACACATTTGAGTGAAATATTTCTAGGACTACTTGCACTTTACTATCTCTCTCATTGAAGGTTCCATTCGTGTACTTCCCCAACGTACACCCTTTGCATCTCTCTTCTCTCTCTAGTGCACCCTTGGAAATTCCTATATAAATCTGTTGCATGATCTTTAAGGCTCTATGGTCAAAATGGCCCAATCTTCTATGCTATAATTCACCATTGTCTCAGCTTTGCACCTTCTCTGCTTTTGTGCTCAATGCTGCACAAAATTCTACATCTAATTTCTAGAGTTTCTTCATGTGAACATTGATGCGCTTCACCTGTCCTGGGGAAATGTGTCTAAGGAAATCCTTTGCTTCGATAAGTATCACATATTACCCATGGTCTTCCAATATAGAAACTAAAACGAGATTCTTCTTCAGACCCAAAACATACATGATATCTTTTAATTTGAGAGAGAAGTTAAACCCCCTCTGAAAAGTAAGTGCAGCAATACTGTTAGCACTATACCTTCCATCATCTCCCATTTGTATGTGCATCAGGACGTCCTTCTCCTCCAAGTCACTGAAGAATTATCGGTTTCTTGTCATATTGAATGAGGCTCCACTATCCAAACACCGCACACTACCCATCGTGGTGCTCACCGTAAAAGGGATGAGGGTGAAATCAAGTTCAAATTGTGAATAAATAGCTTCACCTATCGCTCCTCCTAAGGGATTCTTACCCACCTTCTTGTGTGGGCAGTTCATGGCATAGTGTCCTACTTCATGAAAATGAAAGCACTTGACCTTTAACATGCCTTTCTTCTTTCCGCCCTAACTGGAATCTCATTTGCATTAGGATTTCTTCCCTTTCCCTTTCTTTTCCTTCAGATCCATGGCATAGTTCTCCTCATCATCATGCTTAGATGAGGTACTGTCTCTGGTGTTCTGCCTTATTTTTTCTTGTACCAAGTCAAACCAATCACTCCCAATTTTGTAGCTTCTCCCTCCCATTTACCAAATCCTGGTAGTTATGCCATCTCTTGGGAAGGCCTAGAAGTGCTATGATTACCATATCATCTTCTACAACTACAATAGCAATGCCCCCAAGTTGATCCTGACATTGGGTGAACCTACTCAAGTACTGTGGTATTATGTCTCCCTTATCCATCTTGATCTTCAAAATTTTGTCCTTTAGTGCCAGCTTCCTATGGTCACTAGCGTTTTGAAACATGCCTATCAAGGCTTTACACATTGCATAGATTCGAGACAATATGATCTCGAACTTATTCTAGTATGATCCTCCTCACCCTTTCCACACATTTCTTCTGCTCTACCAAATCTTGAACATCAATTGCTGGAGGCTTAGGAATATCATTGTTTATGAATTCCTTCAGCTTGTTATCTTCCAACACTGCCTCCATCCTATCCTTCCAAGAAATATAATTTGAGCTACCCTTAAGGGCATACTCGAGTCTCAATCCATAGAATGCCATCCTACTATCTCTAAAGAATGATTCACCTACAAAGACAAAATTGAATTCTTCTCTTATGTTGTGATTCCCTCTCTAATGCCACGTAGAAATTCCTTGTAGATTAAAACTACTTATGTAATTTGATAAAACAACATACTTCAATCTACTCTACTCATCAGCGAAAATAATTAAATGATCGACAAATAACAACATAAACATGAGACAAGATTCAATCACATATGCTCTGAGATTTATCTAAGGGGAAAGAAACTGCTCAAAACTGCTTCCTATCTGTATTGCATTATTCAAAAAATATAGAAGAAATAGAGTGCTTGCTCAAGCTTGAGAAACCTTTGCACTAGTATAATCTATCTCACTACCTCCTAGACAAGCTCTAGTCAATACTTAATAAAATTCAAGCTTGTCCAAGTCCCTATTTCCTTGTGATGTTCCTCAAGGAATTAGCATCCTATTAATTAGGGGAATTCACAATTAGAATTGTAAAATCCCTGTAGGCCCTTCTCTGACAACATGCACCACCTGTACAATTTGGAGTTGTCTATAACTAATAGTCGACTACCCTTGAACTCTAATATCAACTGGGTAACTCTAATTTCATGCATGCATGAGTTAATTAAGGATGATTCATCAGTTAACTGGTTGGAAACTGAAGTTGAACCCCAACGCTAGACCTCCTACTATTTCCTCCAATAGTTGGAACTAGTTTAACTGACCTTAACTCAATATAACTGAATTAAATTGTTACAACCGAAATTAACTCAACCTAGGATCCTAGAATTTAGGAATCACTGTACACAACTCATGTTAAGATAACTAAGCTAACTAACTGATAAAAACTCAATTTACTCATTCAAGTTGTCTTGTGATGTGGAATTTTTATTTTCTCCTAATTTAATCACAGGGAAAATTAAATTAGGAATTTCTTGCTGCATTTTCAACATGGTGATGAGCCTCATCATTGGGTGATTATATGAACCTTAATTCACCTCCTATCTTAGTCAAACAAACTATTCTCACAACTTATTTCACACTTTTGATCATATTTTGTCTATGATATGAGCTAGAGTTGGATATTTTTCTTTGTGGTGTACTGTGCATTTAATGTAGGAATAAATGATAAAAGCAAGGAACTGCGGAAAATACCTTAGTAAAAACTCGAATGGGACAAGGGAGAGGAATTATAGAAGTTAAATCCTCCTCATTTACCACCCCTCCATTTGAATATTCCTCCATCATCTGGGAGTGAAAACAACCAAATCATGAGGACTAGAAGGAGCTGAGAAAGTGAAAGTGACAGAAACCAGTTTATCTTGAGTTAGGAGGCAAACCTCCCTAATTGGAAGGAAGTCATTAGAGACTTCAGATGTATAAGTAGAGAGGCTTAGGAAATTATTAGGATTCATATTTTTATTGTAAAACTCTACTTTATTTCTGAGTTGTAAGACTTGTGACAGTTTGTTATGTAATCCACGGTTTTGATAATAAGAATGAGTTTCGTTTGGAGCCAGCACTGAGCTAACCCAAAGGGCTGAAGCTCTTGGGTTAGGGCCCAACCCTAGTAGCCAAAGCTCCTCTTTATTTTATATGTATGCTAGCGTAGATTCCCAGTTTTCTGTTCATTTGCTTAAGTAGTTTCATTTGCATTACAACGGTATAACATAGATTCTTGGTTTTTTGTTCATTTGCTTAAGTAGTTGCATTTCCATTACAATAGTATAGAGTATATGATTAATGGTTTAATTGTTAATTTTCTTAAGTAGTGGCATTACCATTACAGTAGTGCAGAGTAGATCAGTTGTGCTTTAGATTACTTCCATTTGTGCCTTCTTTCAACTAGAAAGTTAACTAGGAGGAAAAGATCACCATAAGGTTGTCCACAGTTGTCTTGGCCTCACCTCCTCCCTTTGGGACCATGACTTGAGGAAGAGACCCTTCAACAACCCCAAAAACACAGGTTTCTAGTTCTCTCATGAGCTTTGGAGTTTGTTGTTTGATGCAGTCACTTGTTTCATTTCACTGTTATCTTTTTCCATCACTCTCAGTCCACCCTCACCCGCACCTGTTTCTATTGTTTTTGTTGACATCTCCTTTATCATTTTCTTCATGCATAATTTCCTTACAATCCGATCCACAACAAACCTGACCAATCACCATCCAATTCATTAGTTTATCCAACGTCCATCGCATGTGAAGTCTTCCACCTACTTTATGCGCTCCAATATCCATTGTTGATCTATCTCTTAATCGAATGGCTATCGCGTCACCTCAATAATTTATGCACTTTAAAACCCCACCACTGATCTACCTTGCCTGATTTGATGACTATCAAATCACCCACTCGCCAACTAGCTTGGTCAATCTCCACCATTGATCAGTCCTGCCTGATCCAACAGCTATCGTGCAATCTCGCACAGATTCTCGTATGACCGTTATCCGCACAAGAGCACATGAGAAAGATGGTTTTCTCATGCTATGTGTCACTCACCTAGGCTAATTGCATGAAATTTAGAAATACATCTTACAACTTTCAGGGCAATGAGAAGCTGCTTACCGCTTACGAAACCCGCTCCATCATTCCACACATTTTTGTCTCTGCCACTCATCTTCTGATTAATCCTGTCCATCCATCCATTAACTTAAGTATCCACAATAAGATCTTTGATGTTCATCCTATTCGGTAACCCTGTTCATTCATCTATTCACTAAAATTCCCATGATAAGATCTTTGCCATTCATCCTATTCGGTAACCCTGTTCGTTCATCTATTCACTAAACCGCCAATGATAAGATCTCCGCCATTCATCCTGTTTGTTAACCCTATTCATTGATCTATTCACTAAACCGCCCACGATAAGGTCTCCGTTACTCATCCTATTCGTTAGTCATGTTTTCCCATCTATCTACATAATCTCCTGTGATAAGATCTCCGCTTCTCATCTTTCATTACATCCTCCTTTCACTGATTTCGTCCTCCGACTACTCTTCCACTTGACTCCTTCCCAAACTTTTTTCTGTGTATTAATTAAACGTCGCCACCAGATTACTTTAGTTTCCTTGCATACACATTCTTAGGCTTGATGCTCTTTACTTCTGAAAGTTAGATAGCAACATTAGATTAGTGATGATTTAGCAATTCTACTTAGCATAGTTGTTTAAATGGTTAATTAGGTTATGGTGTGAGTTAGCATTACATGTTGTTTTCTTCATTACTGTAGTAGAGTATCTATCTCTTAGAATATATTTACTCTTCTTCCATCAAAGAATCAAGCTTCTTCTGACCCTATAGAAGTCTGTCTTGAAACCCTTGGCGTCCCTTGAAAAATGAACAGTGACAACAGGCAGGACCTTCACTTTTACTTGTGCATATAGCACTGTCGCCTCCAAGTTTGTACACACCCTAGGTTGATAAGTAAAGCTAGTAGCCCTAGGAGTTGTAGCATTCTTATTGCAATACCTAGGCTCATCACTTTTTGGCATCGTTGCTAAGGTGGTGTCAGAGTAGAATGTGATTACTACTTTCTTTTCTTCTATTTCTAGTCTTCTTTCTTTTCTTCTATTTATATTCTTCAACTCTCTTCCATTAGTTTATGTCTGCAAAAGTAATCTAGTAGCTTCCTTTCTTTCATTTGTCATTATCTGCTTTCCTTTCCATTCTCTTCTTTCTGTCAGTAGTTTTCATTCAATCAACAATTGCATTCTGCTTTCCTTTCCATTCTTCAAGTAGAATTTCAATTCAGCAAGTAGTTTCTTTCTGTCAGTAGTTTTCATTCACTCAACAATTTCATTTCTGCAAAGTAATTTCTTGCTAAAAAAATCTTCCAAAAACCAACCCAAAAACATTTCCTTTCACACCTCATAGGCGTAGGAACAATTTAGGAAAATTCTTGCCAAATACCCCCACTGCATCCAACAACCAACCTTCTCTCTTCTTCGGTGGCTTTGAACTGGAGGAACCCTTAGGTGAGAAACCTGACATATTTGAAGAACCTATAAGGGAAGAAGAAGAATAAGAACCCATTCCTACTTAACCAATGGCTAAAAACCAAAATGACAGGGGGAATAGAGAGAGAGTTGAGGGTGCCTTCCCCATCAGGGAAACCAATGGGGATACTGAGATGAAGAATATAAGCCCCTCTGCTATACCTCATTTCCATGGCCTGATAACGAAGGACCCTAACACTTTCCTATTTGAGTTTGTTTTTATATGTCGAACCTATGACTATACAGATGATAAGAAAAAGTTAAAGTTGTTTCCATCTACCCTCAACGGTGCAACGTTCCACTGGTTCATGGGTTTACTTGGAGATAGCATCACAACTTGGGCTCAGATGCAACAGGCTTTTAACAACAAATATAGGGACTACTGTAGGTCAAAGGATACTATAGAAGAGATTTTTAAGATGAGCATGGGCCAGGATGAATCCTTAGAAGACTATGAAGAAAGATTCCAGCTCAGTTACAAAAGGGCCAGGTGCACACTTGACCCTGAGTCACTAAAGCTGGTCCTACTCAAAGGAGTAAAGGAAGATCTTCTGGATACCATACATCTATTAGTAGGAGGATATATCTAACAATTACCATATGAGGATATGAAGACTGTGTTTAGAAACCATTCTAGGGCAGATTGGAAGAAGGGTAGGAGTAGTCAACCTATGGCCAGTACATCATCTTCCAACTTATCCATCAAAGGTGAAATTGGAAATATGCTAGAATATTTCAAAAGAGAGATGTTGAAAACCCTTGCCTTGCAATTGGATACCATGAACATCAAAAGGAAGAAAGCGGAAGCAAAGAGAGCCTTAGCCATATTTTGTCCTAGTTGCACCAAGAGGCATCCTAGGAACAAATGTCCATTGAACTGCATTGAGATTTTCTTGGTCTGTGAAGAAAACCACTCCATAAACAACTGCCCTTCTTTCCCTGGACTCAAAGTTGTTATCAAGGGGCTAAAGGGGTCACTAAGAAACTTTGCTACATCAACCAAAGGAGACCTCGTGGGCCTAGACCATACCAGCAGGGGATGCAAGGGTCATTTGATACATATTACAACCCCAACCAAGCCACAACTATACCTTCTTGGGGATCCCTTGCTCATCCTTGCTAGTCTACATCCCCTCCTTGGTCCTATGCATCTCAGTATCATTCCCAGCTAGCCATCCAGTCATTTCAACCTTACATGCCACCACAACCTCATTGGAATACTTGCCTCCACCACCTACACAACCACAACTCCTACACTCTGCTCCACCCAAGTAACCCTGGATGCTTGCCCAGCCAAATCCGAACCCAGACAATAGGTAGGCTCAACAAGTGTACATTGGAGAGACATCATACCCAACTTATGCTATAGAAATCCAGGATATCAACCTAAGATCTAGGAGAATTCTCCCAGATAACCATCCTCCCTCTCCACATAGGGAGGTTGAGGAAGAAAGAGAAGAAAACAACCTTAAAGTAAATCCACCCTTTCTTGAGAGATTAGCCCAACCACTCCAACCTACCACAGAAGAACTTGAACTTTTGGGAGAATTGAAAAATGTATGTGTAAAGATCTCCCTTCTCCAGGCAATAAAATATGTTCCCATTTAAAATAAGTTGATTAAGGAGAAGTGCTTCAAGCACCCAGGAAGAAGAAAAAGGGATGCTCCTACCATTAATGTCATTGAGTAACTCTCTAACTTAATGTTGGAGCAAGTAATATGTCCAAAATTTTTGTAACTTAGAAGCCCTATAGTAGATGTGCACATTGATGTCACCATTGTCCCACACATTCTAATCTTGGGGCTACCATTAATGTGATGACTAAGGACATCATGCTCAATCTCAACCTCTAAGGGTCATTAAGGAACACCACAACAGTTTTGCAACTTGCAGACCATTCCACAATAACCTCTAAGGGAATTATGGAGGATGTGATGGTCTCCATTGACACCTGGGAGTACCTTGCAGATTTCCTAGTTCTCCAGCCTAAGGCTAAGCTTACTGGTTACCCTCTCATCCTTGGGAGGCCATGGTTGGCCACAACTGATGCTTACATTAGCTACAAAGTTGGGAATATGACCATCAAGAATGAGCATATGTCCAAGCAGTTAGTCGTATATGCTCTTGCTCAACCTTCTCTAGAGCATGCTTTACATTTATGGTTGGAGAAGGAGGAAGAATATGAGGCTTATTCAACCCAACTTTATGCTTTGGAAGCAACCATAGGAGGAGGACAGTAAGATGAGGATGACTTAATTGAACACTGGCTCCAAAGTCTAACTCCTATTTCATTACCATTAGAAGAAGAAGTAAGGGAAACATAGAAAAATCATCCAATTGACTTATGCTTTCTAATTCCAACCCACTTTATGTCAAAACCATAGACTTTGGCTTAGATAAAAATTTGAAAATTAATCCATCTCTTTATGCTCTTGAAGAGGAAAAGTTATGCAACATGTTGAGAGAAAACCTAGAAGCCTTCGCTTAAAGTTACAAGGAAATGAAGGGAGTACACCCCTCAGTGTGTACTCACCACATGTACATCAAAGAAGGTTGCAAGCCAGCCAGGAAACAACAAAGGTGGATGAATCTAGCTCTTAAAGATATAGTCATAGAGGAACTACAAAAACTGCTAGATGCGGGATTCATTTACCCTATCTCTGAAAGTGAGTGGGTCTCTCCTTTAGTGTTAGTTCCCAAGAAAAATAGTAAGTGGATGATTTATGTAGATTATAGGGAGTTGAACAAAGCCAGAAAGAATTATCATCCTCCCCTACCCTTCATTGACCAAGTGCTAGATGGGCTGGCAAGGAAGAACTTTTTCTCTTTCTTAGATGGATTCAGTGGGTACAACCAAATCCAAATCTGCCTAGAAGACCAGGATAAGACCACATTCACCTTTCCTTGGGGTACTTTTGTCTATAGGGTCCTTCCTTTTGGCCTATGCAATGCTCCTGCCACTTTCTAGAGAGCGGTCTCGAGTATTTTTGCTGAATTAGTACATGATGTAGTGGAAATATATATGGATGATTTTACACCTTATGGCTATGATTTTCAAGAATCCCTGACTAACCTAGGAAAAGTATTGCACAAATGCATTGAAATGAACCTGTCTCTCAGTCTAGAAAAATGTGAATTCTTAATGACTGAAGGCACCGTGCTAGGTCATTCAATATCTTAGCAAGGACTACAAGTGGACCCAAACATAATAGAAATCATCCAAAGGGTCCCACCTCCTCAAAAGTAAAGGGATGTCTAGAGTTTCTTGGGGTTAGCTGGATACTACTGAAGGTTCTGTTATCTCAAAATTAGACCCTGATAGGCTGTTGTGATCAGGTAGACATTACGTAACTATTTCAAACCTACTTTAGGCTGAGGCTTAGCCTCCTCAACCTGAGAGGGCTCTCTTAAAAGGATTAATGATATTGATAATGGATTAGATGGCTAACTCTAGTAAACAAATGGCAAATGAAAGAGGTTGAAATACAATTAGAAAATATCCATTGGGATTATGGAGTCAGATATGCTTCAGTATTGACAGTAAAGTTAGCTTTGCATAGAAGTCAGGGCATTCAGAATCCAACATATGTAGAACATATCAAACACTTAGGGGACCAACACAGCTTACAAATGCATGTAGGAAATTAGAGCACTTTAAGTGATTTCTAAGTGATCATACATTCATAACTGTAGATAATAGGAAGAAGAAATCACAAGACATTCAGAACATTGAATTCTTTATGATTCCTGAGAAGCAAGGCCAATACTGTATTACTAGAAAACAAAATCTATACATAAAGCCAAATATGAGAGCTTTTCTCAATAATTTTCCAACCCCTGGTGCATTGCTCTCTCTCCTATTATATATAATTCTTTACATAGTTGAGATTCCTCCTCCAACCTGAAGGGAACTCGAATTCTGCTTGCTATGACACCTATTCAAACTTTTAACTGATTATTAAATGCAACAAACTACTAACTAGATGTTTTAGAAACCAAAGACAATTAGGAGTCTAACTCTACATCATGCTGGTAATAACATTAATTACAATCAAATCTCATTCTCTGACAAGTGGTCTCCTTCAATTTCGTTGTGGTGGATGTTTGAAGCTCCTTACTGGTCCTTAATGTCTTATCCCTTTACTGCTGCTGAGAAGTAGGAAACTCCCCTGTTTTTCTACTTTTGGTTTCCTCAAAGATATTCAGAACCAATTAACCATGTTGATCTTCTTTAATTACCCAACAATCTATTGGAGTGCCACATTCTTCATGTGTTGTAATCCTTTCCCATATACATGTGTGATGACAAAACCTCTTCAAAGCTGACTGAAAAGTCATTTAAAATACTAATGGTGACCATTTGTATAAAAAAAAGTTTATAGTTCATATAACTTCCTTCCGCTTGTTTTGCCTTGGCTGGTTGCTTGCACATTGTAAATGATCTTTTTCTAAGACTCCCTTTCAAAAAATTTCCCCTCGGTCACTCAAAATTGGTCGACTGTCTTTAATTATGTGGCTACAACAGTTTCGTAGCGTGCTACGAAACTGCTATGCATTAGGCATCACTTTCAGCAGTTTTGCAGCATGCTACGAAACTGCTGTGTAATCACAGAAACACAGCTTAAGCTAAAATTTTCCTGTCTTGAGTCTTCGTTATATTAAAGTGTCCTTCTCAGCTACCCTGAAGCTATTCAAAACTGAACATGGTAAATCATCAAAATTGGTGACTTGAGCTTACCATTTTCCTTATCTAAGGAAATCTTTCCCGCTGGCTTAGCTAGATCTTTAAATCTTCAATTTGCCTTTTCATGACTCTGATCCCAGCTCTGAGGTTCATATTAAATTTTCTGATGAATTCTGCTTCCTTTAACGTAGGAACTATCCAGACATATTATTGGGTATCACAGTCGACCACCTCGGGTATTTGAAATGTTTTTTCTTCCCATAGAGCTTACATTTTGTCAAAATGAGCTTCCTTGATTGCATGCTTCCTAGAGGCTTTCTTTAATCTAGCGATTTCAAGATTTGCTAACCTAAACTTATTTTTCAATTCTTCAACACTATCTTCCTCTTGCGGGATAATTGCCTTTCCTCTATCTTCTTTCTGCAACTGTGATGATGTTTCTAACGAAGTCACAGGTCTGTCATGAGTTTTTACGATCTACTCTGTTTCACTTGCTTCTAGTAGCATCTCCTGTATCTGTTTGAAATTCCTTGTCATGGGTCTTCTTGGCTTAAAGACAAATTGAGCAACCTGATCATCAAACTTGAGCTTTTTCAAGGTTTTGATTCTTTTAGTCTTGTCTTTACCTGATTCTATCAAATCTGCTTGAACCAGGGGAGATTCTTCAATATCAATGGCTTGCAGTAAGTCATTCAAGTTTCCCTTTGAAACCGGGCTTTCCTCAATAACCACTGTCTTGCTCTTTTCTTTAGCTAACTAGCTCCTAGTCCTTCTTCTCTAAACTACTTAACCTGTAGATGTTTCATGCACAAGCTCTTTGATATGAGTTTTATCTTTCTAGGGCTGTTGGGGTGTGTCTTGAATTATCAGTGTTCTGGTGGGCTCCTTTACTTGTTTCCTAGCCTTCAATTTTGTAAATCTCCTGGCTCTTGTTTCTACATGATGACCAATTGCTAGTGGAGAATTTTTCATAGCTTGAGGACCAAGGCCAGTTTCATTCTTGAAGCCAGACATAAATATGAACGAGGACTACTCCCTGTCTATCCTTTGGAGCTCATGCAAAATGATTAACTTGACTAAGCCGTGGTGAAACAATGAGGTCTCATAGGCCTCCTTCTTTAGTTGAACCTTGTCGCACATTTTGCCTAGGCTACGAAACAAGTAGAAAGGTAAATCAAGAGATATTTTTCCTTTGAAATGTAGTAGCAGCTTGAATTGATATGAATATACCTTATTATATCTGCCCTCACAAGTAAAATACCTCTGTATGCAGATAAGTAAATTGCCATATGAGTCCTTGACATAATTTCTAGGCACAGACTTCTTTAAATATGAGTTAGTGAACTCCGGCTTCAGAAATTCTTTGCAGGGGATCATATCAAATTTGAAATTTTTAAATCATCTTTCTTGTCCCCTTGGAATCTCAGTGACTATGTAGATTACTTCTGGTGAGATTTGTAGTTCAAGCACCCCAACCTTTGAATTCAGCCCTATGAAATTCAAGGAAAATTCCTTGGTGATTTGCTCATGACCTCCCTGGAGTTTCTCGTAAAAACTCCAACATCCAACTTGCTTGAATGCATGCTCAACTTATCTGTTCTTCAAGATAATGTCTAAACCTTCAGGTTCACTCCTCAAACATCTACTTGACCTGTGCTCCTTTCTTTCTGTAGACCCTTCCATGAGACTCCAACGTAATGAAAACTTGATAAACTTGTATTTTCTCAACCTTGATCACTCCCTCGCTTGAATACTGCCTCGCTTGACATTCAAGGGATTCAAATTTAACATTTGCTGATTTTTTCCTCATGCAATGAATGCAATCATAATTATGACTGTGAATACTTGGTTGTTCTTGAAACTTGCAATCCGAGCATACCAAGGTACCTAACGACTCTAATGATGAAGATAAGCAGTTGGACATGATAGGCAAAGTGTATAAACTGACAGTGGATGATGCAACCATAACGGAATTTGGGAGATATGACAACTGAAAAAGATTTGCTATGGATCCGCACGAATCTCCGATTTCGTAGCGTAGCTAGTGTAAAATCTGGGTTATGCACTACGGAAACACCTAAACTGTGTTGGCGCTACGAAAACACCTAAAGCATTTCATAACATATAAGAACCTTTAAAACAAGCTTGATATAGGGAATCCATGTAAGTTATGGGACCAGTGGTGAATGAGAATGGACTATTGACCTTTATTTGACCATACTACCAAGACTCCTAAAACTTAGACACTAAAATGAACATGGAAACAATGAACTTGGACTAACACCTAACCCTTCACAATCAAACTGATGTGAATAATTTAGATATTGCTTCTTAAGTGATAACAGGTTCATAAAGGACTTCAACAAGTTGGCCTCTCTTTTATTTAGGTTGTTGGCCAAAGAATTTGAGTTTATATGGTCAAAGAGTTGTCAAGAGGCCTTAGACATCTTAAAGAGTAAGTTAATGACTGCATCAATTCTTCGAGGCCCAAACTAGGCCCTCCCTTTTCATATTCATGTTGATGCCTCACACAAAGCCATAGGAGTAGCCTTCAGTTAGGTAGAGGAGAAATTTCCCTATGCCATCTATTTTATCAGTAAGAACCTGTCAAAGGCTTAGCTAAATTATATTGTGACTGAAAAGGAACTCCTGGCTGTTGTGCATTCATTAAATAAATTTAGGCATTGCATTACAGGCTATCAAGCATTTGTGCATACTGACCATGTTGTAATCAAATATTTAATGAACAAACCAGATGTGAATGCTAGAATTATAAGATGTTTTTTTTTATTACAGCAGATTGATCAAACTATTGTTGATAAGCCTGGTAAGGAAAATTTTGTTGCATACTTTCTATCTAGGAGGAATGTGCCAACAGGTGAAGAAGGAATGGTGGATGACTAGTTACCAGATGAGCATTTGTTATCAGATGACCATGGTTTGCTGATATAGCAAACTATTTGGTATCAGCACAATTCCCACCAAACTTGCCCTCTAAAGAAAAGAGAAAGATAGTCAGGAAAAGTGCCCCCTTCACCTGGATTGGGAGAAATATTTTCAAACTTGGCCCAAATCAAATCTTGAGAAGGTGTGTAAGGGAAGACGAAGTTTTTGACATCCTTCTGACCTGTCATGATGGACCTTGTGGAGGTCACTTTAGAACAAAGAGGACAACATTCAATGTGTTACAAGCAGGCTATTATTAGCTGACTCTTCATTAGTATGTGAATAAGTACATTAGTCAGTGTGATCAGTGCCAGAGGATGGGAAAGCCTACTCCAAGAGATGAAATGCCACTGCAACCTCAAGTGACTTTTGAGCCATTTGACAAGTGGGGCATGGACTTCATTAGGCCCATCAATCCTCCTTCAAAGCAGAAAAAATACATTATTGTCTGCACTGATTATTTGACTAAGTGGGCTGAAACCAAGGAGATTAAGGCAGCAACAAAAGAGAAGGTGGTTGAGTTCCTAAGGGAGAATGTATTCTACAAATTTGGGTACCCTAGAGAGCTAGTCAGAGACCAAGGCAACCAGTTTACCTCCAACATGATTGAAGAACTTCTCAACCATCACAAAATCAAGAATAGGACCTCCACTCCCTATCATCCACGGGCTAATGGGCAAGTGGAGGTGACCAACAGGGCACTGGAGAGCATCTTAACTAAGGTAGTAAGTAGAAGTAGGAAGGATTGGGTAGAGAGATTAGTTGAGGCTACCTGGGCCTGTAATACAACATGGAAGACCACCACTATATTTACACCTTATGAGATGTTCTATGGAAAAAAGGTTTTTCTGTCCATCGATTTTGAATATAACACATTGAGGATGGTAGCACAACTAGATTTGGATCTCAGTCACGCACAAAAAGAAATATTGTTCCATTTGAATGTCTTGGATGAATTCAGAATGCAGACCCTCCTACATACAAAGATACTTCAGCTTAAGAGGAATATCTAGCATGATAAACATATTAAGGAGAACCAATTTCAAGAGGGCAATTGGGAATTGTTGTATGATTCGAGGTATAAAGACTTCAAGCTCAAGCTAAGGACAGGATGGCTCAAACCTTATGTGGTGGTAATATGCGATGATAATGGTTCAATGAAAATCAAAAATATAGATGAAGAATCCATTCCATTGCTTGTTAATGGACACTGATTGAAAATGTACAAGAGGCCTTTATCAAAACATGAGTTCATTGACAATATCAATAAGATAGTGATGATGGTGGAGCAAGTTCTAGCTGCTCCCTCATCAGGTCACTGAAAAAAAAAAGAAAAAAAAAAGAATAAGGATTCATGTGAAAACCTCCATGAGGTGCCTGAGTCCCATGTTTGGGTTGAAAACCTCGTGACGCGGCCCAAGGATGAGAAAAAATGAAGAAAGAATAAGAAGATCCCTAGGTGAAAACCTTCCTTGAGGTGCCTAGGGAAAACATATAGGGTAAAAAACTCTCTGAGATAGCCTGGATGTTTTTTCAAAAAAGAAGAAAAAAGAGAAAAAAAGACATAATTGTTATTTGTAGGTGGGTGATACATACAATCAAGGAGCAAAGAGAAGATGCAAAGGGAACCCTGCCTTGCATATATTCATCTCCTCCACTCCTTACCATGCATCCCTCCATCAATTCCATTGTTTTTTGCTTCATTGCTTCAATTTAAGGTGAAGATTGTGTTTTCTATAGGATCCCCTATATTCCTATAGGATCCGCTGAATGGTAGATTGGTTAGGTCCCCAAAATTCATTCTAGACATGATCTAACCCCTCACCTCATCCACTGCCATCATCTCTGCATCCACACACACTCCTATTCCCTTTGGCCATTCAATGCAGCATTCTCATAGCCCCAACCAACAATAGGACATCAGCTACAAGACATCCCGTGGCCGCCTATCCCACAAAATATCAATAATCAGCTACAAGCCTTCTCTAGGATGATCCATGAGCTCCACAACATCAACAACACCATCGGATCTTTAGTCAGAGTCACCTACAAAAGAAAACAAACCATCCGTAGATAGCTGAGGAGGAAGAAGAATGACCATCAACAACACCTCTAATCTTCAACAATTGCACCGTGGCATCAAGACCACATGTAAGTATCCTACTCATTCGCTCATATGATCATTTGATCAAAGTTGTAAAGGGTATGAGGTATTTGGTTTATAAGTTAAAAGGTGGAAAAAAGGAAATTCTTTAATAAGTCAAAAGAGAATGCAAGAGTCTGAAAACAATGATGTAAGGTGGGGCTCCGACCCATATTAAATTTCGAGTGGTAGCACAAGATTTAAGTAAACATGGGTTCGAGAGGCAGATAAAGTGCTCTGCGAGGGAGAAACAAACATGAGTTATAACACAAGCTCAACCCCCGTAGTTGACCATCCCATCACGGTGTTTGACTGAGATCTATGGCCTGAGATTGCTGCAAAGGTTCAAGCCTGATGACCATTCTATACATTCCGTACCACCTCAGCGGGCCACCACCATAGCTCCACTCCATCTCATCTCCTCCAGGTCATCCGCCACCCTCATTCATTACCATCCACCTCATTCTCCATACCCTATCACCTCATCTGTCATTCCATAGATACAGTGTTGTTATGGCAACCATTTTAGAGTGCTTGAAGAATTAAGACTTGGGGTAGAAACACCAGTTCACCAAAGACTCAACATACCCTATTTCTTGATGCAATCACTCATAGACTCTAGCAGCAAAGTAAAGGAAGGGAATTCCCAACATTTGGCTCACCATGGGTTGATCAAGATCCTCATTAAGGATGCCCTCCAAACCCTCAGGATCCCTATGACATGGTCAGCCTTCAGAAACTAACCAATAGAGAATGACATCAAAACCCTCTCCTATGATGTTAGTCCTTCTATCGGTGAGAATGAGGCAAAACAAGAAAAATAAGATACAGATCTAGCTGGGGATGAGATGGATGAAGAATAAACTAACACAGAGGAACATGATGAAAGAGAACACAAGGAGGATGATGTTGAAACAGAGGAGGAAATGGAGGAAGAAGCTGAGGGAGATGAGAAATAACAACAAAAGGAAGAATATAAGAAAAATGGAGAGGAAGAGGGCATTGACATAGAAGGGGAAGAACAAAAGGAGTCACCTAGCGTGTCTCTAGAGGTCCCTGAGGGGGAGGCATCAACTGCCATCACTGCTCTCAACACACCAATCAAGCAAAGGGGAAAAGAAGGAGGCAAACCCCTCCATATTTCATAACAAGAAAGAGCACAAGAATCAAACAAGGGAAGCCACAAATATCAACAAAAATCCCTTTTGAGATTGAAAATTCCCCTACACCAAGGGACAAAGAAGCAATAATGAGAGATCAACTTGAGAGAGAAAATTCATGGCTGAGAGGACAATTGCATGAAAAGGAAAACCAACTAGCATATATCGCCAGCATCTCCTTGGAGGCCATCCAATGTAGGATTCCAACTAAATCTTATGCTATTTACCTCATAGAACAATGGCTGCAATTTTAGATTAAAACACTAGCACAAAGGGGCACCATGCCATTTCAGGACTGCAGGCAGTTTATTGATCTTTGTGATCAAATTTCACTAGAGGATAGGACCAAAATGGCTGAGTTTTACTTGCACAACATGCCTACTAAAGGAGATGGAACACACTGCACAAAGCTTGAAGATCAAAGAATATCACTCCCCTCAAATGTTGAAAGAGGCACTCAATAGGACACCTATGTATAAGCAATGAATGCAAAGGTTGAAGGCCAATTGGATAGGCCTAAAACTTAGCCGACCACTACTCTTGGGGATGCTAGAAGGGAGAAAAGAAGAAGAGGAAAAGAGGTAGTGGGAAGAAGTAGAAAGGAAAGTAGGCTTCTATGAACAAGAAGAAGAGACCACAACAGAAGCATAGGAATTTAGAGAGGCTACCAAAGCCATGAAGGACATGGACATTGAGTAAGTTTCTCAGAGGATGAGCAACACTTTCAGTAGGGGGGTGATGATGAGCCTCAGCATTGGGTTATTATATGGGCCTTAATTCACCTCCTAGCTTAGTCAAACCAACTATTCTCACCACTTATTGCATACTTTTGATCATACTTTGTCTATGATATGAGTTAGAGTTGGATATTTTTCTTTGTGGTCTAATGTGCATTTAATGTAGGAATAAATGATAAAAGCAAGGATCTATGGCAAAGACCTTGGTAAAAACTCAAATGGGACAAGGGAGAGGAATTATTGGAGGTAAATCCTCCTCATTTACTACCCCTTTATTCGAATATTCCTCCATCAGCTCAAAGTGAAAACAGCGAAATCATGAGGACTAGAAGGATCCGAGCAAGTGAAAGTAACAGAAACCAATTTATCTTGAGTTGGGAGCTGAGCCTCCCTAATTGGAAGGAAGTCATTAGAGACTTCAGATGTATAAGTAACGAGGCTTAGGACCTTAGTAGGATTCATATTCTTATTATAAAACTCTACTTTATTTCTGAGCTACAAGACTTGTGACAATTTGTTATGTAATCCATGGTTTTGATAATAAGAATCAGTCTCATTTGGAGCCATCACTGAGTTAACTCAGAGGGCTAAAGCTCTTGGGTTGGCTCCCAACCCTAGCAACCAAAGCTCCTCTTTATTGTACATGTATGCTAGCGTAGATTCCTAGTTTTATGTTCATTTGCTTAAGTAGTTGCATTTCCATTACACTAGTATAGAGTAGATGATTCATGGTTTAATTTTTCATTCGCTTAAGTAGCGGCATTCCGATTACAGTAGTGTAGAGTAGATCGGTTGTGCTTTATTTTACTTCCATTTGTGCCTTTTTTCAACTAACATGTTAGCCAGGAGAAAAATATCACCATAAGGTTATCCACAGGTGTCTCGGCCTCATCTCCTTCCTCTAGGACGATGACTTGAGGAATAGACCCTTCAGCAACTCCAAAAACATAGGTTTCTTGTTCTCGCATGGGCTTTGGAGTTTGTTATTTGATGTAGTTACTTGTTTCATTTCACAGGTGTCTTTTTCCATCACTCTCGGTCCACCCTCACCCTCACCAGTTTCTATTGTTTTCGTTGAAATCTCCTGTTATAGCCTAGATCAACCTCAGGCTGAAGGGAGGCAAATCTTAGGATAACCACAAACCAAGCTTAACTTGGTAGCTAGCCCTACCAGGTCGGGAGAGGGCTCTCTCCTTGTCAATATCCATTGAGATGACTGAATCGAAAATCGATTTTGGGCTAGGTATAGTAGCTCTAGGCTTTTTGGTTGATTTTGAAGGTTTTGTTGTTGGATCAAATGGAGCAGACGACTTTGGGTCTAGGAAATCAAGTCACAATTGCAGGGTGTTCTGTGGGGTGAGGTAGGTAGGTGTTTTAGCACTTGGAATTAAGTGAGATGGTAGGTCTAAGACTAGTGAGGGGATGAGGAGGGCTTGCAAAGGTCATGAATCCTCTTCAAACAACAAAAAACATTAAAAACTAAATGTATTCCCAAGGCAGAGCATTGATATCAATGTATTCCACCTATCTATCTTGATTCATTTAGTTTAGAAGAAAGAAATAGATGCTGGCATATATAAAACATGGGAAAAACTAATTACAGAGGAAGGAACAACACAAAAACAAATTACCACAGGAATTCCACAAAAATAGCTGCAAATCCTATTTTTATTTCCTTGCTAAACTGTTGATACAAGTGTGCAATGAAGCTCAAAGCATCCACAAGAGTCCAACCTTTACAAATGACTAATAAAGTACATCATATAGGCACCAAACAACCTGTGCTAGTGATCAGGAGTCAAATCCATGAGAAGAGGGGTGGTTTCAACCATATCTAAACTAAGAATAGGAATATAGGCAGTGGAAGAACTTGCCTCTAAAACCATGGAAACTAATTCATTCGACCCCACACCACCTCAAAATGATGAATCTACCCTAAAGAGTCACTTTTCAATTACATTTACATACCATAGCATCATTTACATTCATAGATTCATTCAAAAGGAGAGCAAAATTCAAATTATAGAAAAACTAGGTGAAATTTTGATTTTTGGCAAAACTGGCAAAATCCATCCTATGCGCAGCACCCCTGATCCTATGCACAACACTTTTTCCAAGCCATTTTTGGGGGCCTTCCCCTTAACCAAATTGAGCCCAAGATGGCTTTTTGGAAAGGCCTACCTATCTCGTTTTTGGAACATCTTGAATTGCTGAATTTGGAGGTAATTTGCCTCCTCAAAAGTGGAATCTCCCAAGACTGCTACCTATGTGTCAAAAAAGTGGCAGAGAGGTCATTTATTGATGGTTTTTTGGCCTTTAGGTGACCAAGATCTACTCCAAATTTGATGAAACTTTCTGGTTTTGCTTCTTTTTTTTATGCTGAATCCAAAAATGCAAACCATTCTCCCAAAAAGTGCCCCAGTGAAAAGTGCAGCGCCACCTATTACGATTTCTTGTGTTGCAAAATTTAAAATTGCAAAAATTGCAAAAAGTTACCAAAATTTTCCCAAAATTGGCACAAGGCACCCTCATGCACTGTTTTAATGGGCTACTGAGGCCTTAGCCAAGATCTTTAGCTTGTCATGCTCCTTTCTCCTTCTCAAAACCTTCCTTAGTCTTGCATTATGCTTCCTTATCCTTATATTACATATCTTTTTCCGGGTCATACAGTGATAGGCCATGTGGCAAAACATTTTCTTTTCTTTATTGGCCTTCTCAAGAAACTTCTCAAGGTGAATGTTTAACCTCTCTAACCAAGTTTCTTAGTCATTCTCAATTTATTGCTCAATGGAAGTCATCTTGACCTCTGCCTTCTTTTCCTTTTGCCAATTTTCCTTGATCATTTGCATTTGCATGAGGGCCTACTTGTTGGTCAATTGTTTGTTTTCTTTCTCAAGATAATTAATTATAATGTATTATGCCCTTTCCAACTTCTCATTTAACATTTGAATATGTGCCTATGGCTCTCAACACTTGTGGTCGTATGGACAATGGTGAAGTGAAAATAGAGTGGAGGAAAGGAGTGTATGGAGGGGTATGTGAATGTATGATATGTCAACATAGTTTAGTGAATGTGAATGGGATTTAGGAGAGAGGGTATGGTTTTATGGAAGTAAGTAGCGTTTGTAGAGGAGTAGGTAGGGTTTGTAGGGTTTGGGGAAAGTGTAAGTAGGATTGGGGAAATGTATGTAGGAATGGAATTTAGGGAAAAATATGTGGGAGTGGAGTTTAGAGAGAGAGTGAGTTGAATGTAATAGGATAGAGGGAATGAGGGTTTACTATCAATAATGAGTGATAGTACTAAGAAAACTAGGTTTTAATTTAAAAGAGGAAAGGCGAAGAAAAATCTTCATGAAAGCACCCAAAATGACAATAAGATGACAGTACTTACCTTCAAGAGGAAATTTGGAAGTGATTTGGTAAGTTTGGAGGAATATTAGGCTTGGCTAGATAGGTGCGTAGTGCCCTCTCTCAGGTGTATATCACCTTTTCTGTGTCAGCGCCAGTGTAATTTTACACTATCAAACTTTGCCAGGTGCATAACGCCTTTTCTATGTGCAGCGCCACTGATCCTATGCATAGCACCCTTTGAATACAACTTTTGGAGGCCTTACTAGTGTCCAAATTTAGCGTGTGATAGCTTGCTGGAAATATTATCGAGTATAATTTCTAGAACATCTTGAATTTTCCAATTTGGAGTTCATTTGCCCTGTCCAAAGTCCAATCTCCCAAGACTGATCAAAATGTGCATAATGAGGTTGCCTAACTAAAGAGTTCTATTGCAGTCAACTTTTGAAGGTCTTCCTCAAGTCCCAATTGATCTCATGATAGCTCACTAGAATGATATTTGTGTCTAGTTATCATTTGACTCATCAATCAAGTCATTTGACCAACGAGGCTAGGAGAAATATCAATTTTCCCAAGGTCACTCTAGAGGTGCATTAACCCTCCTAAGGCAACTGTATTTTTGAAATTTCTCTAAAACGATGACACCTATGTAAAAAGTAAAGAATATTTTTCTTCCTTGGCCTATTTTGGACAAAAACCTCTCTCACATTTTCCAAATTCATCTATTCTTTCTGAGAGACATAGTTTGAAGAAAAACCGCCCCTTATGTGTGATGAATGGCTTGTTCTTTGGAATGACTTCTCGAAAAATGGCGGAGACCTGATGTTTGATGATATGAGATGACCTCATTCCTTCTAATATATCTCATGCCTCCTTTACTCAGATAGCTTTGATCCCATAGCCAACCCTAGCTCAGTGGGAGAGGAAATTAGGGCTTGTTCTCTTTTGCTTTTGCAGGCGGATTGGTGCTCAAGATGACTCGATTTTTGCAGTGGTAGGTGTTTAGAAATATCACCGGGTGACCAAGAGCAGCATGGAACCATTTATTACATATGAGAATGATAAAATTACATTAAATTTAACTATGAAATCCAAATGCTCTGTTTTCACCTCAAAACTAGTTTTGAGGTGAGCCCTTCATTAAGCTTACAAATTAACACATTTTGAATTTGCTGATCGTTATTAACCTCCTCATGTCTTTGTTGTCCATTATTAGCAATAATCACTAAAATCTAACCAGGGAGGAAGCCCTAGACCTAATGAGACTGAAACCCTAATACCTAAGACCTTTTTAAACATGAACCATTGACCTGAAAAGTATGAACAGAGGTCAGCAGATATATGTCATGACGGAAAAAACTGAATTGAACCCTACCATCAGTTGATCCATGAACTAATGGAATGAAACTCATCAAAATGGGACACCTAGTATGAAATGCAAAAGAGTAATTTTGATCACTGATGGCAGTGTGAAGAAACTGACACTAACATTGGCTCCAATGGGGATGGTAGCTCCTTGGAGATGCGAAGAAAACCGTAGATCTAGTAGCCTTATCCATTAGGCATGGAGTCAAAAACTCAAAATGAGATTACATGACTGAATAATAATGACTCAAAGACACAAACTGACTCAATACTAAAACACAACTAACAAACTGGAAAATATGTTCAAAATGGAGCTTATTCAATAAAACCTACTCACACTGTTCCATTCACCACCTGATCAAGTGAAATGAAACAACCAATGCAACCAAGTAAGCATTCTAGTTGTTGTTCGAATTCTTCGCAAGTGCTTTTGTATGAACCATAAGAGAGAACTACTGAAAGCCAACTCCCATGAAAGCTTGTAAAGATATCCATTGAATAATATGGATTCTCTATCCGACTCCAAAAATACTACATAAGGATCTTGAAATTCATGTACACTAGGACTTATCTCATCCATTTTCTTCTCCTCATACCATGAATGCAATCTTTCATCTGAGCTTTGTGATGAGACTCCTGCTGAAAATGACAAAGAAACCGACTGTCGAATCAAGTTTGTATCAATACTTGTTTGAATCTCACAATTAGCTAATGGAGAAAATCTTTGACTACAAACATCATCCAACACATCAGCTATTGGATCCTGAAAAACTTGAAAAGACTGTTGCAACCCATTTTCTATTGATTCAAATGAGATTACATGCTTTTCTACAGGCTACTCATTTGAAGATATACTATGCGAATGACCCTCAAAAACTAAAATGATTTAGAACAAAATGGTATGGAATCATCTTGCATCATTTGATCATATGTTCCAGCTTCGAAGTCTTCATCTACAACTTTACATTCAATGGCATTTGAAGGCTAAAAATCTAGATAAGACAAGTCTTGAACAAGGATTTCATTACCCTCTAGATGGTCAAGGTCGAAACTTATTAACGATTGATTTCTGATAGCACGAAAGTTGTCTCTGATGATATGAAACGAAGTAAAAAAAAAAGGCAAAGATACTTCACTTACTTCAAAATTTTATGCACTTTCCTCCTCACTTCCATGGCTGATATGTAACGGCTGATCACTATATTCGAGCTACTAAAAATGAACTTCCTCCTTCCACAAACCAACTGCTAATTTGTCTGTAGGATTAGCTTCTGTTTGGAGAACATAATCATCATCATACTGATCAAATTTAGGCAAATCATCAGTATAAAACACATCATCAAGCATACATGTCAAATCAACAGATCTCTCTTCTCCAAGATGATCTATAAAACAATCATTATCATATCTATGACAACTGGGATCAGAAAGAAAATGTTTTGGATCAGCCACTTGTTCTTCTTTAATCAGCGAGCCATGGTCTTGAACATCATACTCGTTCCTTGTGGTGATCTTTTGCATCATCTCTTCCACTGCACTTACCAAAATGTCGAAATTTACATCTAAAGATGTTAATTCCTCTGGATATATGCTCTTCATCTCTTCTTCCTTCAACTTTGCCCTTCTGATCAGAAAATTAGCCTCTACATCTACTGCACTCCTTTGCATCTCTTCAAGTGTTGTGAGGTTCCTTTCTCTCAGCTGAAACTCCATTTCCAGATCCAAGGCATCTATGTAGTGCAAGAGAGTGGATCCAAGAGGAGGTCTTATATTCATAGGCATTGAACAATAATCTTGGTTAAATCTATAAGAAACCTAATGTACTATCTCCCCTGGCAGTCTTTTCAGTTGGTTATACTCCTCTAGAATCAAGAAAGGGTTCCGTCTAACCACCCACCTATTGAGGAACACTTTGAAAAACTGCTAGAAATCTGAGATGCTCACATCATGCAGGGTTTTGAACCAACTCTTGACTTTGCCTTGAAAAGAAAGAGAAAACAACCTAATACTGGCATACTCTTCATCAACTTCAAAAAGGTCAAGAAAAGACTCAAAATTCAGTACATGTCTCTCAGTAGTGATGTTGTCACATTCACCATCAAATCTTGGTATATATGGGTAATGATTTTCAAGGAAAGCATGGAGTATAGGAGGTAAAATCAGAGGCTTATATCTATTTGGAAGTTTACAAGGTATAGGAATATGTACAGAAGCAGTAGAACTAGTCTTGGTCTCTTGAGGCTCATCAGTTTGATGATGATCATCATTAGATTCAGAAGAAGGGTCTCGATCAAGACCAAAGGCATGGGAACATTTTGTATTCGTAATCTTCAAAGGGAAAGAATCAAATACAGGTCTAGGATATTTTCTCAAATACAATATAATTTGCAAAGCCTTCTTGATATTCTTAGGAAAATAGAAGAAATAATTTATAACAAAGAACATAATGTCTTGGATGAAATTCCAACTTGAATATCTGATATTTCCATATTGTCTTTTCATGTTTTTGCTGGTCAGGTTCATCCTCTAGTGGATTCCTTGGATCTGATCTCGAAACTGATTTAGAGTCGCCGGGTGAATGATTTCAGCCTTCAGATTTCTGATTGTTGTCTACCATAAACAATCAGATCTAAAATTGCTACATTTTGTTGAGGAACATAAAACTACATTCCCCAGTATGGTCACCACTATGTTAGAGCCTAGATCAACCTAAGGTTGAAGGGAGGCAAATCTTAGGATAATCACAAACGAAGCTTAACCTGGTAGCTAGCCCTACCAGGTCCTCTCCTTGTCAATCTTAGTTGAGATGACTGAATTGAAAATGGATTTTATGCTAGGTATAGTAGCTCTAGGCTTTTTGGTTGATTTTGAAGGTTTTGTTGCTGGATCAAATGGAGCAGACAACTTTGGGTCTAGGATATCAAGTTAGAGTTGCAGGGTGTTTTGTGGGGAAAGGTAGGTAGGTGTTTTAGCACTTCCAATTGAGTGAGATGGTAGGTCTAAGACTGGTGAGGGGCTGAGGAGGGCATGCAAAGTTCATGAATCCTCTTCAAACAACAGAAAACATTAAAAACTAAATGTATTCCCAAGGTAGAGCACTAATATCAATGTATTCCACCTATCTATCTTGATTCATTTAGTTAAGAAGAAAGAAATAGATGCTGGCATATATAAAACATGGGAAAAACTAATTATAGAAGAAGGAACAATGCAAAAACACATTACCACAAGAATCCCACAAAAATAGCTGCAAATCCTAGTTTATTTCCATGCCAAACTACTAATACAAGTGTACAATGAAGCTCAAAGAATCCACAAGAGTCCAACCTTTACAAATGACTAATAAAGTACATAATATAGGCAACAAACCACTTTTGCTAGCCATCAGGGGTTGAATCCATGAGAAGAGGGGTGGTTTCAATCATATCTAAGCTAAGAACAAGAATATAGGCAGTGGAACAACTTGCCTCTAAAACCATAGAAGCTGATTCATTCAACCCCACACCACCTCAAAATGATGAATCTACTCTCAAGAGTCATTTTTAAATTACATTTACATACCATAACATCATTTACATTCGTAGATTCATCCAAAAGGAGAGCAGAATTCAAATTATAGAAAAACTAGGTGAAATTTTGATTTTGGGCAAAATTGGCAAAATCCATCCTATGCACAACGCCCCTGATCCTATGTGCAACGCTTTTTCCAAGCGAGTTTTGGGGGCCTTCCCCTTAACCAAATTGATCCCAAGATGGCTTTTTGGAAAGGTCCACCTATCTATCTTTTGGAACATCTTGAATTGCTAAATTTGGAGGTCATTTTCCTCCACAAAAATGGAATCACCCAACACTGCTTCCTCTGTGTCAAAAAAGTGGTAGAGAGGTCATTGTTTAATGGTTTTTTGGCCATTAGGTGACTAATATCTACTCCAAATTTGATGAAACTTTCTAGGTTTTCTTATGTTTTTATGCTGAATCCAAAAATGCAAACCATTCTCTCAAAAAGTGCACCTATTGCAATTTCCTGTGTTGCAAAATTTAAAATTTGAAAATTGCAAAAATTTACCAAAATTTTCCCAAAATTGGCACAAGGCACCCTCATGCACTGCTTTGACGTGCTAGTGAGGCCTCAACCAAGACCTTTAGCTCGTCATGCTCCTTTTTGCTTCTTAAAGCTTTCCTTAGTCTTGCCTTAAGCTTCCTTATCCTTATATTGCATATCTTGTTCCGGGTCATATAGTGATAGGCCATGTGGCGAAACATTTTCTTTTCTTTATTGGCCTTCTAAAGGAGCATCTCAAGGTGAATTTTCACTTTCTCTAACCAATTTTCTTGTTCATTCTCAATTTCTTTCTCAATGGAAGTCATCTTGACATTTGGCTTCTTTGCCTTTTGCCAGTTTTCCTTGATCATTTGCATCTCCATGAGGGCCTGCTTGTTGGTCAATTGTTTGTTTTCTTGCTCAAGATAATTAATGAAAATGTATTTGGCCCTTGCCAACTTGTCATTTAACATCTCAATATGTGCTTATGGCTATGAATACTTGTGGTTGTATGGACAATAGTGAAGTGAAAACAGAGTGGAGGAAAGGAGTGTATGGAGGGGTATGTGAATGTATGATATGTAAATAGAGTTTAGGGAATGTGAATGGGATTTAGGAGAGAGGGTATGGTTTTACGGAAGTAAGTAGGGTTTGTAGGGGAGTAGGTAGGGTTTGTAGGGTTTGGGGAAAGTGTAAGTAGGAGAGGGGAAATGTATGTGGGAATGGAATTTAGGGAAAAATATGTGGGAGTGGAGTTTAGGGAGAGAGTGAGTGGAGTGTAATAGGATAGAGGGAATGAGAGTTTACTATCAATAATGAGTGATAGTACTAAGAAAACTAGGTTTTAGAAAAACAAATTTAGGGTTTTAATTTAAAAGAGGAAAGAAGAAGAAAAATCTTCATGAAAGCACCCTAAACAACAATAAGATGACAATACTTACCTTCAAGAGGAAATTTGGAAGTGATTTGGTAAGTTTGGAGGAAGTTTAGGCCTAACTGGATAGTCACACAATGCCCTCTCTCAAGTGCACAGTGCCTTTTCTATGCACAGCGCCAATGTAATTTTCCATTGTCAAACTCTGCTAGGTGTGCATGGCCTTTTCTATGCGCAGTGCCACTGATCCTATGTGCAGTACCTTTTACAGACCACTTTGGGAGACTTTCCTAGTGTCTAAATTGGGCACATGATAGCTTGTTAGAAATATTATCGAGTCTACTTTCCATAACATCTTGAATTTTCCAATTTGGAGTTCATTTTCCCTATCAAAAGTCCAATCTTTAGAGACTGGTCAAAATATGTAGAATGAGGCTGCCTAACTGAAGAGTGTTGTTGCAGTTAACTTTTTAAGGTCTTCCGCAACTCTAAATTGATCTCATGATAGCTCATTGGAAAGATACTTGTGTCTAGTTATCATTTGACTCATCATGCAAGTCATTTGACCAACCAGGCTATGAGAAATATTGATTTTCCCAAGGTCATGCCAGAGGTGCATTAACTCTCCTCAGGCAACTGTATTTTTGACATTTCTCTAAAACAATGACACCTGTGTAAAAAGTGAAGAAGGGTTTTCTTCGATGGCCTATTTTGGACAAAAAGCGCTCTCACTTTTTCCAAATTTATCTATTCTTTCTTAGAGACACAGTTTGAAGAAAAACCTTCCCTTATGTGTGATGAATGGTCTGTTCCTTGGAATGACTTCTTAAGAAATGGTGGAGACCCGATGTTTGATGATATGAGATGGCCTCATTCCTTCTAATATCTCTCATGCCTCCTCTGCTCAGATATCTATGATCCCATAGCCAACCCTAGCTCAGTGGGAGAGGAAATTAGGGTTTGTTCTCTTTTGCTTTTGCAGGCGGATTGGTGCTCAAGATGACTTGATTTTTGTAGTGGCAAGTGTTTGGCAATATCACTGGGTGACCAGGAGTAGCATGGAACAATTTATTACATATGAGAATGATAAAATTACATTAAATTTAGCTATGAAATCCAAATGCTTTGTTTTCACCTCAAGACTTGTTTCGAGGTGAGTCCTTCATTAAGCTTACAAATTAACACATTTTCACTTTTCTGATCGTTATTAACCTCCTCATGTGTTCGCTGACCATTATTAGAAATAATCACTAAATTCTGGCCATGGAGGAAACCCTAGACCTAATGAGACTGAAACCCTAAAACCTAAGACCTATTTAAACATGAACCATTGGCCTGAAAAGTATGAGGAGAGGTCATGAGGGAAAAAACTCAATTGAACCCTACCATTAGTTGCTCTATGACATAATGGAATGCAACTCATCAGAATGGGACACCTAGTATGAAATGCAAAAGAGTAATTTTGATCACTGATGGCAGTGTGAAGACACTGACACTAACATCTCCTTCACCACTTTTTTCATGCATAATTTCCTTACCATTTGATCTACAAAAAACCAAACCAATCATCGTCTGATTCATTAGTTTATCCAATGATCATCACGCCTAAAGTCTTCCACCTACTTTATGCACTCCAATCTCCATAGTTAATATGTCTGTTGATCTAGCAACTATCACGCCACCTAAATATTTTATGTGCTTTAAACCCCCACCATTGATTTGCCTCGCCTGATCCAATGTCTATCGCATCACCTGCTCACGAACAAGCTTGGCCAATCTTTCGTTAATTAGTCTTGCCTGATCCAATGGCTATTGCGTAATCTTGTGCAAATTCTTGCACAATTGTTATCTGCACAAGAGCACACGAGAAAAGTAGTTTTCTCATGCTATGTATCACTCACTTAGGCTAATCACATGAAATTTAGAAATACAGCTTATAACTATGAGGGTGCGTGAGAAACTATTTATCACCTATGAAACACGCTCCACCATTCTGCACATTTTTATCTCGGCCACTCATCTTCCAATTAACCTTGTGTGTCCATCTATTAACTTAAGTCTCCACGATAATATCTCTGTCGTTCATCCAGTTCAGTAACCCTGTTCATTCATCTATTCACTAAACCTCCTGCAATAAGATCTCCACCGTTCATCTTATTCAGTAACCATGTTTGTTCATCTTTTCACTAAACTGCCCACAATAAGATCTCCAACGTTCATCTTGTTCATTAACCAGGTTCATTCATATATTCACCAAACTGGCCGCGATAAGATCTCTGCCACTCATCCTATTCATTAATCCTATTCTCCCATCTATCTATGTAATCTCCTGTGATAAGATCTCCATTGCTCATCTTTCATTACATCCTCCTTCCATTGATTTTGTCCTCTGACTACTCTTCCACTTGACTCCTTCCCAAACTTTGTTTTGCGTATTAGTTAAACACTGCCACCAGATTAGTTTATTTTCCTTACTTACTCATTCTTAGGGTTGATGCTCTTTATTTCTGCAACTTAGATAATAGCATTAGATTAGTGTTGCTTTAGCAATTCTGCTTAGCATTGCTATTTAAATGGTTAATTAGGTTATGGTGTAAGTTGGCATTACATGTTGTTTTCTTCATTACTATAGTAAAGTATGTAATGCCCCACTTAAATCTTATCCTACAAGGTTACATTACCTAAAAATATTGAGAAATATTGGTGAATACTTTCTTTTTGGAAACTGTAAATTTATTCACTAATATAAAATTCATTATTTCTATTTTTTCCCAACTTTCCTTCTCAAGTTGAATCTTAGGTAGGATATGGTCTCTCCTCCATTTAATTACATCTCACAATCCCAAATGTACTCTCACATTTACTAGGGAGAAGACATGGCCCTCTCCATTTAATTACATCTCACAATCCCAAATGTACTCTCACATTTACTAGGGAGAAAACATGGTCCTCTCCATTTAATTACATCTCACAATCTCAAATGTACTTTCACATTCCCCAAGGTACTCTCACATTTACTTGGGAGAAGACATGGCCCTCTCTAACTAATTATCAATATATATATATTCATTTCACATTCCCCAATGTACTCTCACATTTACTTGGGAGAAGACATGGTCCTCATCTCACATTCCCAAATGTAATCTCCCATTAATTACCTAATTTTATATTCATATCACATTTCCAAATGTACTCTTAGATTTACTTGGGAGAAGAGAAGTCAACTATAAGGATGAAGGGGAAATTAATGACATTAATGAGAGGTGGTTGAGGTGGAGATGAGAGGAAGGACATAAAAGGGGAAGGAGGAAGGGAGAAAAAGGGATGTTGGGTCTTGCTTCTAATTTTGGGGTTGGGTGTGATTTTAGGATTTGCTATGATTTTTGGAGACCTCAAGAACCTATGGAGGTTTCTTGGGTTGTTGAGAGGAGGGAAATATTGTTCATCTTGGTCTGGAGCATTCATCTTGGACATGCACGCTACATCTAGTTGGACATGGGCTTGGAGGGCTAGGGAACCTATGGAGGTTTACTGGGCTATGAATTATTTCCTAGTTGGCTGGGAGGTAAATCCAGCTGGGTTAGTCAAGAGGAGGGTTCAGCAGGAGCAACAACTCAAAGGCATCTCCACTAGCTAACGGTACAAGTATTCCTCTATAGATTACTCATGTAAATTTATTATTGAAATGAAATGTTCACTATAAATTATGGGAATTAACATGTAAATGATAAAATTATCATTGTTTAAATGTCTAATAAAAAAGTAAAATATTTCCTCATATTGCATTTAATTCCCAGAGAAAATAGATATGTTAGACGACCCTAGGATAAGGCCTTACATGTGGTATTAGAGCTTAGGTTCGAAATCTAGACCCAAGACCCACTAGACACGAATCGTCACTGATTTTTTTTAAATGAGGACATCATAAATCACAACAGAGCATTATTCTACACAAGTGTCATCAAGGAATTATAATACTGCCAATTCAAATTGTGTGCCCGGTACTAAAATCAATTTGTGTCCCTTATTGTAGACAACACAAGGACTCCCATCTACTTCCAGTTTTTCTGATTTTCAGAATAACTTGAAAAGAAAAACTTTTTGATGGTTAGCAAAAGAAGAAAATAATTGATGAGCCTCATAAATGGGTAACTATATGGGCTCATTTTCCCTCCTAACATAGTTTAATCAACCATTCACTTAGCTTATTGCATGTTTTTTTATTATATTTATGCTTATGGAGTGATTTGGGTTGGTTATGATGCCATGGAGTCTAATATGTGTTTAATACAGATTTTTGTTGAATTTTGAAGACACAGTCAAAGATTTAATGGACAATTGGCAGTAATAATTCGAAGTGGACAAAGGAGAGGATTTATAGGTGGGAATCCCCCTAATTTATTATTCCCCACTTCGAATTCTCCTTCATGTAGCTTAGAGCACAAACAGCGAAATCAATGCACTAGGAGGTAGCCGAGCAAGTGGAGGATAAATTATGTTTATCTCGAGTTTTAGGAGCCAAGCCTCCTTGATTTTGAGGAAGTTTTTGGAAGCTTCATTTGTATAAGTAGAGAGACCTAGGGCCTCACTAGGAGTTGGTTGAATTTTTGTTGAATTTTTGGTGCAGCTTTGCTCTGCTCAACTTCGAGCTTACTTTTGTTGACAATTTCATGTAATCCGATTATTTTTTTGATAATAAAGATGAGACCCTTTTGAGCTAGCACTGAGTACCTCAGAGGGCTGAATCTCTTGGGTTAGGGCCCAATCCAAGTAGCAAAGCTCCTCTTGTTTGTATTTATATTCTTTGTTTCAGTTTATGGATTAGTTGCTGTTAGATGAATTTTTTTCTTGGTTAAGAATAGTTTGATTTTGGTGATTTAAAAAGTTGTTTCCATTTGTGTTTTCTATAGCAGAGTAAACACTGATAGAAAGAAGATACAAAAGGCTAGGAACAGTTCCTTGGCTTCCTTTCCTCCCTTTGGGACCATGAACTGAGGCCAAGACCCTCTTGCTACCATGAAAACACAAATTTTCCTTCTCCATAGGATTTCTAGTGTTACAATCTATTAGAAGGTTAATGCTTTGCTTTAGATCTCTTTCACCATTCTCATTTTTGTCTTTACAATAAGTTTTCTTCCATGCTTTCCCTAATTATAGAACTTTTCAACATTTCTTTCCATAACTCATAATTTAGATTAGCTTGATAAAAAATTCAATTTTTGATGTACTTAGTTTCCTTCCTTGCTTGATTTAATTGTTTGACTTTCAGCTCTGTTGCAGCCAATCTCTTCTCACAGCAAGTCAGCCTATCAGCCATCACATTCTCTCTCTGATCTATTCCCTACAGTTCACCCAAAGTTCACCTCAAATCCTTCTTAGTTTTCTGTGCTTTTCCATAGGATTTCTTCCTCTCTCCGGACCATCCTTCCCTCTCCTAATGATCCTTGGTGAACCCTAGGCACCTTATCACATCATCACAGCCTTCAGCTACCCTTTCCACCCACTCTCACACCTTCAAAACCTTCAAAACTACTCTCAACATCCTCCTGTAGACCTCTAGTAAACCTCCTGTAGATCCCGTGCAACCTCTTGTAGATTTTCCTATAGGCTTCCTTTTGAAGTTTGATTTCAGGAAAAGCCTCCAAAAGGACACCTGAGACATATTAGGACCCATCCATAGCATCCTACATCTCCTCAAGTCCTAAAACCACCTTCCATCCCCACCTAATCGCTGCCACATTCAAAGAAAAATAAATTAATGCATGACAATTTCACATAAAAAAACATAGAAATCCAAAAAGATGTTTTTTTGCTCATTTACTTCTATAAATAGCTTGAGTAGATATTGTTTACTTCCTTGAGTAGGTAATGGCATTCCTTTCATGCTTTTCATAGTGCTTTCTGCAAAAGTAGGATTAGTTGGTTAAGTAGGGTTTTCTAGGTTTACTTTACATTTCAGTCTCTTTCCTTCCTGCAATTAGAGTAGCCTCTATAGAGTGAGCTTTCCTTTCTTTTATCACATATAGAGCTTCTTCTGGAATGCATAGAAGTTTGCTTGAGTTCCTAGTGATCTTGCGCCAACTGACCAAGTGACAGCTTGTAGTAAGAAGTAATGCTTGTGCATACAACACCGTCGCTTCCAAGTCTGTTACGAACTACCAGGTTGATAAGAGTAAAGTAGGCAACCTGGGAGTTGTAGCATTATTGCTGCAATACTAGTGCTCACTAGATTTTTGGTGCCATTGTTGGAGATGCATCAGAGTATTCTGTGATTACTGCTTTCTTCTATTTTCTTCTTGCAACATTCTGCTAATAGTTTATTTCAGCAAAAGTAGATTACTCATTTCCTTTCTTTAGTTCTGCATTTCTTTTACTTTCCTTTTCAATTCTGCAATTTCCATTTTAGCAAAAGTAGATTAGTCACTTCCTTTTTTTTATTTCCACATTTCCTTGCTTTCCTCTTCAATTCTACAAATTTCATTTCAGCAAGTTCATTTCAGTTAGTTGCAAATTGTTTTGTTCAATCAATTTTAGTTTTGTAGGTACTTTCAGTGTGGGGCAAAAACAAAAACCAACCAAAAATATTTCCTTTCATGCTGCATAGGAATAGAGATAACTCAGGAAAAATTTTGCACAACACCCCCACTGCTTCACACAGCCAACCTTCTCTCTTCTTCAGTGGCTGCGATCAAGAAGAACCCTTAGGTGAACAACAAGACGTATTTGAAGAACTTATAGGGGAAGAATAAGAAGAAAATGTTCCTCTGGAGCCAATGGTTGAAAATAGAAATGTTAGGGGTAGTACCTCTTCTTCCAATTCATCCATTAAATATGAAATTGGAAACATGCTGGAAGACTTCAAGAGTGATATGTTGTAGATTCTTGCCATGCAAATGGATGCCTTACATATCAAAATGAAACAAGAGGAATTAGAGAGGGATTTGGCCATTTTTTTCCCTAGATGCACCAGGAGGAATCCTAGGAATGAATGCCCATTGAACTCTATAGAGGTTTGTTCAACCTATGAAGAAAATCATTCTATAGATAAGTGCCCTTCCTTGCCTGGACTGAAAGCTATATACCAAGGGGCCGAAGGAGCCACTGAACAAATCTATTACATAAACCAAAGGAGGTCGCATGGATCTAGATCATATCAGCAGGGGATGCAAGGGACATCTCAGGCATACTAAAACCCTGACCATGTCACATTCATACCTTCTTGGGGCCCCCTTGCTCATCCTTCCTGGTCCACACCTCCTCCTTGGTCCTTCACATCTCCATATCATGCCCAACCAACCACCCATTCATTTCAACCCTATGCTCAATTGTAACCTCAGTGGAATGCATCTCATCAGGGGTGGAGGCCCCAATACATCACTCTTCCTACTCTTCTACCTCCACCACCTGCCCAACCATATCCCCATCCACATCCATCTCAAATATACACTCCCACTTGACTACCTATACCACCATTTCCAAACCCACACATTGAAGTAGCTCAACCCATTTACAATGCTAAGGTACAACACTTCCAAACAACTCCTCTTGAGTTCAATGGTATTCACCATAGCTCAGGAAGAGTATTGCAAAAAAGAGATTCTATTGATATCATTAAAGGACCGCATCCATAAGAAGAAGATTCAAAAGAGAAGATCAAAGAACCACGGGCTGCACTTGATGAAGAAAAAACATCAAAATCAGAGACCGAGAGAGCTCCCTCATGGTTACCAATGAATCTTCCATGTATTCAAGAGAAAAATCAGCAAAAAAAGGAAGATGTGAAGGTCACAGTAGAAGAAGACATGAAGAATGATCCAGATCAGAAAGGGGACCAAGGACATCATAGCTATATTGAAATATGGTTCCAGACAGTCACTAAGTTGTAGCATCACTCTCTTCCTCAACTATGCTTGATCCCTTCAAAGTCAAATCATTTGGTCTCTGGCGTCCAGGTACATGTTAAAGCATACATTTCAAGCCTCCACATCATTGTGTCTATCATCTTGATGTGCACATGGCTCCATTGGAAGTGTTCTTTTACTTTAAAGTGATTTTTTTTTTTCAAGTAGAGTAGGGTAGGAGAAAAAAAGAAAAAAGATAAATGAAAAATAAGAGAAAAATAAAAATCTAAGGTGAAAACCTCCTTGGAGGCACCTTAGATTTGCTCATTGACTGAAAACCTCCATGAGGCAGTCAATGCGTTGGAAAGAAGAAAAAGAGAGAAAAAATACCCCTGGGTGAAAACCTCCCTTGGAGGCACCCAGGGTAGGAAATTAGGGTAAAAACCTCTCTAAGTCACCCTAGTTGTTTTCAAAAAAAAAAAGAGAAAAAAGAAGAATTTTTTGTTGCATTGCAAGTTTGTAGGAGGACTACAAGGAGTAGAAGAAGGTGCCAAGGGGAACCTGACATTCATACTAGCACCCATCTCATTTTCTCCACACTTTTCTCCATCATTTTTGGCATTTCTTTCACCCCACTGTGCTTCTTTTTCAAAAACTATGTTTTCTATAGGAGGCTCTGTGTTTTCTACAGGAGGCTCCTGTAGGAATTACAGAGAGCCAAAAATGGATACAAAAGGCAATTTGAGGGACATGGAAGCTTCATGAAGAAACTATAAACCCTCCTACAGTCTTCAAACCTCATTGCCATCATTTCTAAACCTGCATCACACCCCAATCATCATTTTTCTTCCTGTCCAAGAAAAACACAAAAAAAATAGTTTGTCAGTAAAAGAAAAAAAAAAAACCAAAAAATAAGAGAGGAAGGAGCACCATTCACCCATCATTCTCGAGCTTATACCACTCATTTTCCTTGCTGTCCTAGAAAATCTACAAACTGCTCTGTTCTACTACTTGGGGATGTTCATAGAGCCTGGTTGAATTGGGGATGTTCTACAGGCTACTACTTGGGGATGTTTATAGAGCCTGGTTGAATTGGTGGGCTCCTTCCTCATGAATCCTCTTGTCATTTTTCTTATACCCCTTTTAAACACCAAATGTAGAGATGGAGACAAGGACCCATGCCACTGTCACTTTTAAAGGTATTTCCATGGAAATAACCCCAGAATTTATCAGTAGGGTTACCACCCTTCCTCTTGGATTACCTTGGAGCAAAGATGACAAACCAATTGGACAGGCTACCAAGAAAAATTTCTTCCAAAAAAATGAACATCCTGTAGAAGACAAAAATGGCATTAGAAGGACAAGCATACCCTATCCTTGGGATGAGGTCAGTTACCAAATCATCAAATATATTTCCTATGAGGGGAGGTATAGCATAGTCTATGGCTACCATTTTAGACTCCTCCATGAGATGAGATATTGCATTGACACTCCAACACCCTAGAAACTCACCATCCCCTATTTCCTCCTGCAATCCCTCATATACTCTAGCATTAAGTTCAAGGCAGGGAGTCTAGATCAGTTGGCTCACCTGGGCTGATCAAAATTTTGGTGGAAGAGGCCCTTCATACATTCACACTCCCTATAGCATGGGAAGTCTTCAGAAACATGATAGTAAAAGATGACATAAAGGCCCTCACATATGATATTAGTCCTTCTGACAGTGAGGAAGAAGAGCAAAAAACGGGGGAAGGTGAAGCAACTGACGACTCAGTAGGACAAGAGAAGGAGGGGGAAGAAACCAAGATAGAAGAGAAGAAAGATGAAGAGATAGAAAATGACGAAACAGAGAAAACATAGATAGAAGAAAATATAGAAGGAGGGAAAGAAGCAGAAAAGATAGAAGTGTCTCCTAAGACCTTAGAAAAAGAGGCAACAGCTGCCCTCACTACCCTGAGCACTCCAATTAAATCAAAAGAGAAGAGAAAAAGGTAGGCCTCCATGTACTTCAAGGCCAGGAAAAGCACAAGGATAAAAACAAGAAAACCTCAACCATCTTCAACAGTGCCCATTACAATTGAAGATTCACCCACTATCAAAGGAGAAGAATCTCCCTCTAAAACCCCTATCACATATGAAAGAGTGACTCCTAGATATTCCACCTGGAAGGAAAGAGTGCAACTACAGGACTCAAAAACAGTTCTACAGGAGGCACAAACTATTCTACAGGAGACCCTGTCAAAGCTACAAAAGATAGAGAAACTTGAAAAAAGGGTAGAGGACAGCCAAAGGGGAAGGAGGAAGCTACAGAGCCACAAGAACCTGATCCCAGCATAGCCTTGCCTCCTATTATTGCCTCCTTGAAGGAGGAAGGATAATTGCGCAAACATTTGCAATTCCACTATTCTTTGAGTTGGAGAAAGAAAGAATAAGGACCCATAGGTGGATGCAAATAGTCAAATCCAAGGGAGTTGAGGATATTGGCTATATGGAGAATAAGATCAGACAAATGGGCAGGGAGTTAAGTGTTGTCAGACACAGAGAAGAAGATGTAAGGAGTCAACTTGAAACAAAAAATGAATTGCTAAGGAGGCAGTTGTAAGAGAAAGAGTCCCAACTAGCATGCATGGCCAGTTGGTCCACAGAGACATTGCAATGTAGGCAGCCAAAAAAATCCTATGCCTTGTATCTCAAGTACCAGTGGATGCAATTTCAGATCAAGACCTTGGGACAAAGAGGCACAATGCCTTTTCAAGATTACAGACAATTTATGGACCCGTGTGACCAAATTACAACAAAAGATAAGGAAAAAATGGCAGAATTTTACCTGCATAATATGGCCCTCACAAACGTGAATGTTTGGGACCCCAATGCTAGGCCAGGGGACCTACAACTAATGGCCATGGCTTCCTAGATGAACCACGAGGAGTTAAGGGCAACTGAAGTAAAAAGGTTAATGATCAGAGCTAATCCATCAGATCCCATGGCTCTCATCAACACACATCAGCTACTTGCAAATAATCCTCAAATTGCCCCTAGATACATAACTGATCAAGCATAGGCCATTGCACATTTTGAGGACATGGAAAGGTTACTTGGGGATGACTATGTGCATGCATGTATGAGGAGATGGAACATCTTACCACACAGTCTAAAGATCAAGGAATATCAATCACTAATGAGGATGAAGGAGGCACTAAGGAGAGTGCCCATATATAAGACTCAATGTAGAGGCTTCAGGTCAATTGGATTGGCCTCAAACTAAGTCCACCACTATTGTTAGGCATGCTAGAAGGGAGAACTGAAGAGGAAGAGCAGAGGCAGTGGGAAGAGATAGATAGAAAATCAGGCTTCTAGGACAAGGAAGAGGAAACAACATCAGAAGCTTGGGATGCTAGAGAGGTCACCAGGGCCATCAAAGATGAGGAGATGGACTAAGTTTCTCAGAGGATGAGAAAGACCTTTAGTAGGGGGTGATGATGAGCCCCATAAATGGGTAATTATATGGGCTCATTTTGCCTCCTAACATAGTTTAATAAACCATTATCTTATCTTATCGCATGTTTTTTGATTATATTTATGCTTATGGAGTGAGTTGGGTTGGTTATGATGCCATGGATTCTAATATGTGCTTAATGCAGATTTTTGTGGAATTTTGAAGACAAAGTCAAAGATTTAATGGAAAATTGGCAGCAATAACTCGAAGTGAACAAAGGAGAGGATTTATAGGATGGAATCCCCCTCATTTATTGCTCCCCACTTCGAATTCTCCTCCATGTAGCTCTGAGCACAAACAACCAAATCAATGCACTAGGAGGCAGCCAAGCAAGTGGAGGATAACTTATGTTTATCTTGAATTTTTGGAGCCAAGCCTCCCTGATTTTGAGGAAGTGATTGGAAGCTTCATTTGTAAAAGTAGAGAGGCCTAGGACCTCACTAGTAGTTGGTCTATTTTTTGTTGAATTTTTGTTGCAGCTTTGCTCTGCTCAACTTCGAGCTTACTTTTCTTGACAGTTTCATGTAATCCTATTATTATTTTGATAATAAACATGAAACCCTTGAAGTCTAATTGCGGGAAAAGCCTCTAGAAGGCCACCTAAGACCTCCTAGGACCCATCCATGCCATCCTACATCTCATCAAGTCCCAAAATTGCCTTGCATTGCCACCTAATTTCCGTCACATTCACACACAAATAAATTACATGCATGACAATTTCACATAAAAATAAATAGAAATCCAAAAAGATGTTTTTTTGCTCATTTACTTCTAGAAATAGCTTCAGTAGATGTTGTTTACTTCCTTCAGTAGGTAATGGCATTCCTTTCATGGTTTTCATAGTGCTTTCTGCAAAAGTAGGATTAGTTGGTTAAGTAGGGTTTGCTAGATTTACTTTACATTTCAGTCTCTTTCCTTCCTGCAATTAGAATAGCCTCTATAGAGTAAGCTTTCCTTTCTTTCATCACATATAGAACTTCTTCTCGAATCCATAGAAATTGTCTTGAGCTCCTAGTGATCTTGCACCAGCTGACCAAGTGACAGCCTGCAGTAAGAACTAGTACTTGTGTATACAACACCATCATTTCCATGTTTGTTACGAACTACCGGGTTGATAAGAGTAAAGTAGGCAACCCGGGAATTGCAGCATTATTGCTGCAATACTGGTGCTCACCAATACTATTTTATAGTAAGAATGGAAATAAACTCGAACTAGACAAATTTGTTGAAAATCTTAGCATCAAGTGTTTCATGGAGGCAGCATAACTGTTGTATGGTCTAAAAAGATTGAGTACCTATATAGATTGGAATCTGCTGCTACAAGAAGTCCCATATGCTTCTACATTCATCCACATTCTCTTCATTGTCATCTTCTTCTTCCTTCTCTTTGTTCCATGATTCCTCGTATGAATTTTGAAACATTTTATTTGGGTTTTTGTCAATCATCTCAATAATGTCTAGAATCTTTTGCTTGATCCAAGGATTGAGTATTTCTTGATGTAAATCTGTTGGAAAAAGGCCCATAATATTGACACATTTAATCCAAATTTAAACAAGAGCGAAAAAAATTATAGAGATAACCATAAACATAGAGATGTAGTGGAAATAATACTTCATTTCATTAATGTAAAATACTAAAATACGCCTACAAACAAAATTGGAAATAAACCAGCTAGGGCGACGGTAACTTATCTCTGAGAAGAGATGTGTTGGCTACATGCCTCTGAACTGTGTTACAATGAGGCTCAAAGGCCTATTTATTGTTGAGAAATAATGGAAAACTCTTAACATCCCAAAACCTAACCCTAGAAGATGAAACACCAAATTATAGGCCCCGTTTTGGTAAATTGGTACATCAATTTCCCGAGGGTCGTAACTTTGGCATACGATCTTCGTTTGACACATACAATAGCTCGTTAGAAAGATCTATCCGAGAAATACCACTTTGGGAAGGGCAAAATCAGTCCATGGACCCATACTCCCCCAAGATGTCCCAAAAAATAGTCGTTTAGGGCTTCAAAACGGCTCTGGAAGTTTAGGACCCAAAAAACGGCTAAAAATAGTAAACTGTGCTACAACTTAGGAAACTGAAAAAATTGAAAGTGACAGTTGTGGAGGTCCAGATGGGATAGGTGGTTGGCCACCAACATGCACCTGGATCATTCCTCCCCCCTTAGGAAGCAATGGTCACCATTGTGTTGAGTTCCTCCCTGAGATGAGGAAGCTTCTGCTGAGCTGGGTCTCTAGTGAGTTGTTCTGCAATCTCTGATGTGTCCAGAAATGGTGGGAAGCATGGTCAATGACGGTCCACATTGAACACTTGGTGCAAGAAAAGGAATGGTGGAATGTTGTGCTTCAAAGTATTGTCTCCCACAACCTTGGTAATGGTGTAAGGACCATGTCAGAGTGGTCGGAGCTTCTAATGGGCTCTTGTAAGGCATTCCTTTTGTAGATGCAACCAGACTTTGTTGCCCACTTGAAGCTTTTATGGTACCCCTGTGGGCGAGGAGAAGTTTTTCTTGTGTTCTGTCATGACTGTATCCCTTTGATGCTATTGCTATGTGGAGGAACCCTCAGCGGGGGTCATGGATCTTGTGACGATCTTCCCCTTACTTTGTGAGTGAACCAGACAAATGAATTTCCTAGTTTGGGAGATGAGCTTGTTGCCTTTCTTAGCAGTGATCAAAGAGGTGGTGGTAGGTGGGGCCACCTCTGGTATCCTGTATAATGGATCAGCCAAAGAAATAAGAATAGCACGAGGCCTTGACTCATACATAGAATGTCACCTCCACAAGTATGGCTGGCCTAATAGTACATCACAAACATCAAGAGATGTAACATCACACAGTACTTTGCCTGTGAAGGGCTTGATGTCATAGGGAAGGCGACACTGCTCGCGAACTTTGAGATCTCGTCCTTCATGAAGCCACCCAATACTATACGGCTATGGGTGTGGTGTAGTTGGTAGGCCCAACTGCTTCATGACCTCTACTGAAATGAGGTTCTTTTGGCTGCCACTGTCGATATTGAATTGCAGCGGCGAACCCTTCACCCACATCTGTGAGTGGAAAAGACGTTCCCCCTCCTCTGGATCTTTGGGCTCATTTTTCTAGATCTTAGCAGTGGAAACAATGGCACTAGGATCCACATCAATGATCTGCTGCCCTTTGCCATTCTCCTTATCGGGTTCTGGTTCAAGGTCAAAACATGTATCTGATTCGAAAGCCTTCAACTCAACCACCAGCGACTACTTGGTTCAACACTCACTTGTGTTATGAGTGGGACCCTTGTGGAACTCACACCACTTTCCTGTGTCCTTCTTCGGCTTCGTTGTGTTGTTCTTTTCTTGTGGCTTCGACGTGTTGTCTTGTGTCACCCTGCCTTGGCTTTGTCCTTTGGTCTTCAGATTCACAGATCCAAAGTCTCGCTTCTTCTATTTGAACTTTACTCGATCTTGACAACATATCAGTACGTTGTGCCGAGTGAGGAGATGTTCAAGAACTCCATCTCTTCCTAGATGTATCTGTGTAGGCAACCATGGTATTTGAGTACTATATGCATCTCATAATCTTTGATACCCAAATTTGTATGAAGGGTATGAAAAATCTTTATGAACTCCGACACATCTTGCTCCCTTCCCTGTCGCAGCGTGGTCCACTTTATGTATTTGTCCTCGTAGCTTTTAACAAAGTAGTACTTCTCCTTGATGGCATCCCGAAATGAATCCCAAGTGGGTACGACTAAAAATAGTAAGCCTGTGCTTTCATCCTTCTGCTCGCAGTAGGTTTCCCACCAGTCCTTGACGTGGGGGGCTGCTTTGAGAAGAGCAAAAACAATATTTTCCCGACTCGAAAATTCATGAACAAAAAAATACCCATCTAGCAAGTTTAACCATTTATCTACAACATCTGTGTCTATTTGACCCTCAAAGATGTGGAATTCAAAATTAGCTTGTACCTTAAATGGCATTTCGAGAGTAGCTATTGGAAGCTGATGCGTCACCTCTAGGTAGCTGCTGAAGGATCTGCACAAACCTATACATCATCACATTCCTTTGCCGCTCAAGGGCTTCTTCGAGCAAGATTTTGATAAGATTTCCTACCCCCTCGTCTTTCTTCTCTTCTGCCATGGGAGGTCGTTGGGATTTGCGACGCTGGTCTTGCAAAGGTTCGACCAGTTCAAGCCCTAACTCCTTATATCCTGACCTCATTGGGGACATGCAAAGAAAAACAAAGAAAAAATAGACCGCTCTGATACCACTGATCTAGATTTGAACAAGAGCACAACAAATTACAGAGATAACCATAAACATAGAGATGCAGTGGAAATAATACTTCATTTCATTAATGTAAAATACTGAAATATGCTTACAAACAGAATTGGAAATAAACCAGCGAAGGTGATGGTAGCTTATATTTGAGAAGAGATGTGGCAGCTACATGCCTCTGAACTATGTTACAATGAGGTTTGAAGGCCTATTTATTGTTGAGAAACAATGGAAAACCCTTAACATCCCAAAACCTAATCGTAGAAGATGAAACGCCAAATTGTGGGCCCCATTTGGGTAAATTGGTACATCAATTCCCCGGGGTCGTAACTTTGGCATACAATCTCCATTTGACGCGTATAATAGCTCGTTAGAAAGATCTATTTGAGCACTACCACTTTGGGAAGGGAAACATCAGTACATGGACCCATGTTTCCCCTAGATTTCCCAAAAACTGTCATTTAGGGCCTAAAAACGGCTCCAAAAGTTTAGGACCCGAAAAACTGCTAAAAATGGTAAACTATGCTACAATTTAGGAAACTGAAAAAACTGAAAGAGACAGTTGCGGGTGTCAAAATGGGATAGGTGGGTGGCCACCAAAATCCACCTGGATCATTCCCCCCCCCCTTAGGAAGAAATGCTCCCCATTGTGTTGAGTTTCTCCCTGAGATGAGGAAGCTTCTATTGAGCTGGGTGTTTGGTGAGCTGTTTTGTAATCTTTGATGTGTCCAGAAATGGTGGGAAGTATGGTTGACGATGATCCACATTGAACACTCGGTGCAAGTGAAGGAATGGAGGAATGATGTGCTTCAAAGCATTGTCTCCCACAGCCTTGGTAATGGTGTAAGGACCATGTTGGAGTGGTCAGAGCTTCTGATGGGCTCTTGTAAGGCATTCTTTTTATAGATGCAACCAGACTTTGTTGCCCACTTGAAGGTTTTATGGTATCCTTGTGGGTGACGAGAAGTTTTTCTTGTGTTCTATCATGACCGTATCCCTTTGCTGCTGCTGCTGTGTGGAGGAACCCTTCGCGGGGGTCATGGATGTGGTGATGATCTTCCCCTTACTTTGGGAGTGAACCAGACAGATGAATCTCTTGGTCTGGGAGATGAGCTTACAACCTTTTTTAGCAGTGATCAAAGAGGTGGTGGTAGGTGGGGCTACCTCCGATATCTTGTATAATGAATCATCCAAAGAAATAATAACAGCACGAGGCCTTGAATCATACACAACATGTCGCCTCCACAAGTATGGTTGGCCTAATAGTACATCACAAACATCCAGAGGTGTAACATCACAAAATACCTCATCTGTAAAGGGCTTAATGCTGTAGGGAAGGCAAAATTGTTGGTGAACATTGAGATCTCGTCCTTCATGAAGCCACCTGATACTGTACGGGTGAGGGTGTGGTGTACTCGGTAGGCCCAACCACTTCATGACCTCTTCTGAAATGAGGTTCTTTTGGCTGCCACTATCGACAGTGAATTGTAGTGGTGAACCCTTCACCCACATTTGTGAGTGGAAAGGACGTTCCCCCTCCTTTAGATCTTCAAGCTCATTTTTCTGGATGTTGGTAGTGGCAACAGCGTTGGGATCTGCATCAATGATCTACTGCCCTTTGCCATTACCCTTGTCGGGTTTTGGCTTAGGGTTGTGTTGATGCCCCGAAAATCGTTGTATCAACATTGGGGGATAACCACCCGGTCCAAACCTTAATACAGCTCCTTTTCCATTTGGGATGGTGGCTCCGACTGGATATAATGGGACCAGTTTCCCAATAATGAATAAAAGGGGTGGATGAACAATTGGTTATCTAATCTAATGATAGGCGAATAACTTAATCTATCAGCAAAAATAAAAGAACTACTGCTAATCCCGAGAACTATTATTCTTTGGAAATGTAGCGTTTGATGATCTTTTTCTATTGACAGGCATATAGATGACTCTATCAAATAAACATAGATATTTATTCATTCAAAGATTACTTTATTTAAATAGTTAAACAAAGTGATTAACACAATATTGCTACACTTATCATTTATATCATCGATACATACATGATTAGAAGAAAAGCACACTATAAACATCCAATAGTGGAAGGAATAAAGAATGTTGTTAAAACACATATATATATCCGATAATAGCAAGAGCGATCAAATGACAATTCACATAAAAATAATGAGTTCAGACATAGATAATAGTACCATATGAGCTGCTTACACTCCCAATATCAATTGCTATTTGAAATTCTTCTTCCAACGCGGAAATAATTTCAAACAAAGACAGTAGTGCACATTCCCATAAAAGCTTCTTTGTCAAAATCAGAATGTTTGGTCCAATTTTATAAAAGAATATCCTTGAAGTACAATAGTGTAGCTTTTGGTTTTAAGTCATATACAAAACTTTACGACCCTTTCTAAATACATGAAAGGGTCTATAAATACTAAACTAAGCTAACTACCTATGAAACTGAAATCCTACTTAATTGGTATCAATTGATTTTGGATATCTCCTTTTCAGCAATCTAGCAGTTGGCGGCATGAATCATCATTTAGGTTGTTTGCCTTTAAACCTGAGTTGACATATCACAAGCATTGGCTCCACTTCGGGTGGTCTGTTGAGGCGAGAATTGAGCTGGAAGGCATAGGTGGCATCCTGAATATCGGGAATGATATACCCGATTGCATCTGTAAGGCATTTGAGGGCGGCTCTCTAGCTGTGTGGTTTGACTAAAAAGAACCAATAGGTGTCCCATGTCACACTGTTAATTCCTGCGATTAATCTTCCATTTTTCTCTAGTTTTGGATAACATGACTGCTCTAATGTTTTAACTGCTGTCAATTTACCTGGAGTACATTGAGAGATCATGTTAGACAAGTAAAGAGTATTATTAACCAACTCAACCAAATTACTAGTGGTTGATTTGCATCTTGAAATTGCTCTCTCTGCTTTCATTAACTGGGATTGCCATTCAGTAAATAATATCTCTTTATGTGATTCTAAAATCTTTGGTAAATTAGCCGCCTGTCCCTGATCGGTATCTTGCCATTCAAGAAAATTGGTCAATGTTTCATCGGCTTGATCCAAGTCTTTTCTGGCTTTTTTCGATTTCTCACTTATTGATGTCGTTAAATCGCATAATGGTTCTGACTGGGCGATTTGTTGACATAAAAGCTTTATCTGAGTTATCAATGCCTTGTTTATCTGTAATGCCTCTACTCTAAATTCATCTATCTGTGGAAGTTCCTTTGTTTTCTCTAGCTAGGCTGATAGTTGAGCAATCTGCTCATCTTTTGACTTCAGCATTTGTTCATTCACTGCTTCTAGTTGTGCCAATGCCTCAGACAACTCTTTCTGCTTTTGAACTGCGTTGTCATCAATCCTATGTTTCTCTTCCTGCAATTGTTTAGTCAATTGATTATTTATTTGTTGTTGTATTACCAATTGATGTTCTACCTGCTTCGCCTTTTGTTGTTCTTTTGATAGTTGCGCTTGCAGTGAAAAGATCTCCTGGTCTTTTGTTTTCAATAAAATGCTTACCTCTGATGCCTTGTTTATTGTTGCTGCCGAATAAGCTCCAGCATATTGTGATAGTTTTGTTAGATAATCAGAGGGGTCAAATTCCTCTTTCCAAAGCACATTGCCCGTTACTGTTTGCTATGGGAATAGGGAAGGTTGATCAGTCCTTCTCCTCTTCCTCTGTCGTTTTACCACAACTTTGTGTCTTGGGTTATAGAAGACATCTAAGGGAGGAATTTCTTCTATTTGCAAAATAACCTGATCGGAAGGATCCTTTGGGATTATCTCTACTTCTTTCGAACTGGGTAGGACGTTGGTTTCACCTGGAACCTGTTTTAAAGTTGTCTCCTGTGTATCAACCTCTTTTGATGTCTCAGCGTCTTTAGAGCACTCAAGATTACTGATAATTGAGTTGAATTGCTGCCATTCCTGGAGCAATTTCGGGTCAATTTGAGTATTTACATTCACATTTATGCTGCTCTGTTCCTGCTCTTTCATCTGGGTTTCCTCTTGTATTTTCATTTGCACTTCTTCCTGTTCCTTTGATGTAACAGGAGGTTCCTTAGTAAGTCGCTGCTCAGGCTCACTTGATTCTGTTGTTGCGGTTGTTGCTAACAAATCTAGAGGCAAATTTTGCAACCTCTGTTCTCTAAGTCTGTTGAATTCAACTAATATGCCATCTTTGTATTCGATTATAGCCAGCAATTTAACTTGGAACATTGACTCGGCTGATGAGAACAGGTCATCAAACTTATCTTCTTTATGTTCAAAATTGGTCAATTTTGTCTGTTCAAGTGCATTATAGGCGACTTTGCATGGATCAAATCGCCTACTAGGGAGAGTTGCTAGAGTTAATGACTTTATTTTTTCAGATTCTTTCTCTTCATGTTTGAAATCATGTAGAGTGTAGATACCACATCTCAGGGGAAAAGAGGACCAGACCTGCTTCTTATTTTTCTTTAGAGTTTGTGTAACTCCTTCGGAGATAATCTGATAGGCTATCTCCCTAGCCATCAGTTTATCAGGTATGTATAAAGGAAGAATGTGTGGTTTGGCTTGACTGCCGAAAATTCTTATATAAGTAAATTTTTCCTCTCCGAACCAACTTCCTATTGATGTCAAATCAATCCCTGCTTGGTAGGAAATCTTAGGGGCAGGTTTATTAAAGATAGAATAATGAATGGGTAACATAAAGCCGTTGCAGATTTGGTATAAATGGTGCTTGTAGTAAGTTTTCCACAACTTCTGATGGTATATCTGAATGGGCGTGGGGTCTTGCGAAGTCCACCTCCATCCGAGCATAGGAAATTCAGATTTAAAACACAGGATGTCTAGTATATAAGCACTGTAGTAGAATGGGGGAATAAGCCTTTTAGTGACGTGGGATTTGGTTCTAAAATCAAGAACTGTGGTTGCTAGCTTATCAGACAGTATAGTTTCCCAATCCATTATTTCACCATTACATGTCGCTTCCATCAAGGGAACCATTTCTATAGTAAAATTAGCGGAATCGTGCAACCCCCAAAACCTACACATCATTATCCCATCATAACAATAAGGAGAGCATAAAGAATCAACCGAGTACTTACCCGAAGATTCATGCTTTTGTTTTGCCGGACTTTGCCTCCATTCCCAAATGGGTTCGGATTCAGTTTCGTTCTCATCTCGGAATTTCTCCAGAAATGCCAAGTTGTACTTCTTCTCTGGCACAAGAAAATGATACATTTGCCTCAAATCATCATATTGAAATGAACCTAAGATTCTCCCATCTCTGGTGCTAAAGGTTCTGTTTGTGATTGGGATTTCCTCAATTGCCCATCTGACTACATCCGTATATGGGAGAATTTTTTTCCGAGCTGCTATCTGATGAAGGAAAGAGTCGGCTAAGTCCTTTAGAGTAGCATCAGATTTTCGAGTGCTATCTGCTGAGGCTCGTACTACTGTCATCTCTGGTTCTTCGGCTTCAATCAAATTATAGGTACTTTGCCAAGTAGTTTTGCCGAGTCCTAGACATGTAGCATCCGATATCAATCCTTTCTTTTTAGTTCCTGGATCAACGATGAGTTGTCCTATGGCCAGCGAAGCGGAAGTGATTGTAGTTTCCTTAGACTTCTTCCCCATTCTGCTTGAATTCGTTACTTCGGAAGAGTTCTGTGCAGGAGTGAAAATGAACGTAATACAGGAAATTGATAGCGCAAACTGAATATGAGCGAGATATATTGATCAATGCATGATGAATGATTAACTTAAAGTGGCAACGGATACAATCTGTGAAAAGATTTTTAGGCTTACTGTTTCATTAAATGGCCGTTGAGACCTGTCAATCCATTAAATGCCCATCATATTTATTATTGACCGAATGATTTGTTTAAGCATGCCTTGGATGTTTTGGCCGTTGAGCGCAGATGAATGACTATTTGGAAGATAAGGCTTTTAATATGAATTAATCGTAATAACCCTGATTTAAGATTTCTTTGAAATTCGCGCTTTTGGCTTTATCGTAATCGGGCGTCAGGGAAATCTTAAATCGTTACATTGGTTGCATTTGGAATCCCCGATCGCCGATAGCGATATCACATCGCATCGGGATTATTAACTGGGCACTTTTAAAAGCATGCATGGTAAATCCCCGATCGTCGATAGCGATATCACATCGCATCGGAGCGAAATGAATTTTATTATACCAACTTATTATTGCCGATATCTGATAGCCTATTGCGAGTTGTCGCGTCGGAGAAAACCAAAGGGTATTTAAGTTATGCTTCCTTTGTCATTGCGATATGCGATCTTGCGATCGCTTTATCGCAATGATAAAAGATTAATCATTTATATATATATATAAGACCTTTAATTGGTTTATCAAAAAGGTTTTGTAATGTTTTTATGTTGTTTTCAGACCTTTTTGAGTAACACTAAGTTGATACCAATTAAAATCGAAAGGGATCCATTTCACATTATAATTTTGAGAATAATAATGATATGAAATGGGGGGTTGTTGTAGAGCACAACAATTGGCGATTCGCTGGAAGAAACAATTATCTCTGAAAAGTATGGAAATACTTAAACTTTTTCAAAATAGAAATTTCATCAAAGGGGAAAATTCTAATATAACTAGGTATATATGCATTCCAAATAAAATGAAACTATCTTTGCTAATTCCCTCTCTTGTTTAAAATTAGATACATTCTAAATTTTAAATTGGCCTCTATTGGTTGATAATGATAAAACAGAAAACCTTTCCAAATCAGCTTTTAGAATTAACCCCTTTGTCATAGGTAGAGCCTCTACTGCCAGCAAACGTTCATAGTTTCGACAGGGATACCTTTTAACCATGTTATTGTCCATTGTCCCATTCATCTCAGAGTATGATTAACAGAATGAATTCAAAACATGCTTTTCACATTTTGCATTTCTTTTTACTTTTCTGTTATTTTGTAAGATAAAAAGCCATTGCCCTGGTTTGGTGGCCAGCTGAGTGACAATGCCATTCACTGGTAGTAATTTAACCGAACAAGTTGGCTCATGATGAGACCCCTTGTCTTATAATTAAAGCCATTACCCTGTTTTGTTATGCAGTATTGGTAATCTCGGTTAAACTATTTCCCTATGATCATGGTAAGCAGGCTTGTAATAAGACCTCTTATCCTTTATATCCAATATTTTAGAATTACACTCCGAGTAATCACAAGCTTTGGTGAATGGGATGGACAATTTTCTCCTTAAGAGTAAATGGATGACAAGGTAAGAGTTGAAGATGCTGAAATTGGATTAGTTCCTATTTTGATATTGATAACCTTCTTGTGACCAATTTGAAAACATAAAATGATTTACAATATTTCTAAACTTTGAGAAGCGTTCACAAAAATTGAAGTGTGGTTTCAGAATGAAATTATATCTAATTTCCTAGAAATTATCCCTTTTGTTTAAGACTTTTATTATTTTAAAAGTAAATATCAACACTACTTGTTTTGAGAAACTCTTAAGTACAACAAAGGTCAATGGAAGATACCCCACAACTTTATTTTCTAATGGTCCTACAAACTACAAAATTC
>APFE031365937.1:8732-100100 GCA_000404065.3 Pinus taeda
AACGTGCCATGATCAATTACCTGACAAAGTTCCCTGCTCATTCTTCCTTTGCTAGCAGGTGCTTTTGTTATCTCCTCCTCATCGTGAGATTCTTCCTGATCCGAGGAAGAATTCTTTACTTCCGTTGGTTGAAGAGGTTTGACCAACGACTCCTCTTTTGACTATTACTTAGAAGGCATTTCTCGAGATTTTTTGAAAGCCTTGTCCTCCATGAACTTCACATCTCGTAGAACTACTACGTTTCTGCTCCCTTGAAGATAGATTCTTTATACCTTAGCATTCTCGCTATATCCCACTAGATATCCTTTCTATGCAGTTTGATCCAGCTTCTTCCTCTTTTCCTTGGGTACGCGACAATATGATAAGCTCCCGAATATCTTGAAGTGACTGATTTCAGGTGTCTTCCCTGTGAAAACTTTCTCTGGAGTAATCTTTCCCAATGCTCGATGAGGAGTCCTGTTCCGAAGATAAGCTGCTATGTTGCATGCTTCTGCCCACAGGAATTTTGGCATATCTTGATCATACATCATGGTCCTAGCTGCTTCTACAATAGTCCTGTTCTTCCTTTTTGCTACTCCATTTTGCTCCGGATTGTAAGGAGTTGTCCACTCTCTTCTGATGCCCTCCTTAGTGAAAAAATTAGTGATGTCCTTATCGACATATTCTTCACCATTATCTGAGCGCAAAACTTTTATTTTCTTCCCAGTCAAATTCTCCACCAGAGCCTTGAACTCTTTGAATCGACAGAAAACCTCGTCCTTGGTTTTCAAAAAATAAATCCAAGTTTTCCTTGAGTGGTCGTCAATGAAGGTAGGAAGTGCTCAGAACCACTAAGAGCTTTAGTGGATGTAGGTCCACAAATATCTGAGTTTATCAATCCTAGTACACTCTTAGCCTCGTTCTTACTTCTAGGAAATGTTGCTTTAGCATACTTTCCCAGAGCACATCCTTTGCATACATCATCTCGTTCCATACTAAGATCTGAAACTCCTGTTACAATGTTTCTGAGAATTCTCAGAGCCCCATGGTGCAAATGTCCCATTCTTCTGTGCCATAGTTCATTCAAATCGTTGTCTTCATGACTGCCTATTAGTGTCATTGGTCATTCTAGTTGTAGTCTGTACAACCTGTTACTTTTGATCCTGATCTGCAATTTCTTTTTCCAACTTGGGTGTTTGACATATACTTTCTCCTTGATGAAGAAAACGTCATAGCCTTTGCCTTGAAGTTGCGACACGTAAAGTAAATTCATCCCCAATCCTGGTACATGCAGCACATTGGTAGCACGGAACCGCTCTCCCGTTTTTATTTGAAAAATGATGGTACCCTTCCCTATTGGAGTACACTTTGCCTTGTTCCCCATGGTCATCTAAAAGTTCATCCTCTCCTCCCGATAATCTGAGAAACATTCCCGGATTTCCGTCATATGCCAAGAGGCTCCACTGTCTATATACCATACTTCTACTGATGCAAAGCTAGTCGCACAAGCCGCTTCTTCCAGCCTGGAAGCCAACATAGAGAAATTGAAATCACCGTCTCTTGTGCAATTTTCTAAAAATCTGTGCAAGTCTCCTGACGTAGATGCCTCTGCATCATGGTCTCGACCCATAATTGATTTTCCCTTCCTGTCCTTGATTACTTGCTTTGATACCATGTAAAAATTCTATCACTGCAACAACTGATTTATTTACCTACTTATTTGCCAATAAGTTATCTACGAAAAATCCTTTAGTAAACATTAAAATAAATTCTGTTGCAGATATCACACCATAATACAAAAACAAACACATGCACAAGAATCAACACATCAACACAGATATTTTGGACAAATGTCCCCGTAAATCCCCAATGGGGGAAAACCGGTGCAACATAGTAGGATTTTATTATTCAGCAATTCTTTAGTACAATTAGGTGCCAAACTGGCTTACCCAACAGAGAACAATTTCTCAAGCACTTCTCCCAACCTTAGTGTCAGGCTTACTGGCCTCTACGTAGTTCCCAAACCTACTGCGTCAGCTCCTACCTCTCTGCGTCAGCATTGGGCCTCTCTGTGTCATTCACGCAGGCCTTCCAGTGACTGCGCAGTCTGTTGCCTCTGCGTGTGCTTCTCCAACCTCTGCACTGGTCTTCTGGTGCTGATCTCGACTCTCTGTTCTATACCCGCTACCTCCTGCTGCTCCCCAAACCACTAGTTTGAATTTCTTAGCTAACCCCGCTCCAGAAATCAAACTGACTAGTCTCCCTCAGTGTGTTCTTCAACTGACCCTCAAGCCTCTTCTTATACTTTTCCTGTTGGTCCTTCAACGACCGAGATTAAATCTCTAATCAACGGTTGAGATTAGATTTGGCTTGATCCATGACTTTTGGAACCTTCTAACCCAATTTTATATTAATACCCATTAATATTTTATTTTTCCTAAGTTTAGACTTAGGAAATCCCTTAAAAATATTAATTATTTTAATATCTCCCAAACTAGTTAGACTCTGCCCAAACCATTTCTAGGTCTTGGAGATCTCATGTGCTTTAGCCTTTCCACCAATTTTCATGGCTAGGGCACATTCGATGCTACCCCAAATCAACATTTACCCGTCCATAAAATATTTAAAGCATTTCTTTCTAATTATTTCAATACCCCTTAGGGATGTAGGCCATAGTATGCCTATAGATTGGACTTGCTTGCAGCACTGCATTGACCAATGTCAATGTACCTCCCAAGAAAGCCATTGATTACACTGTTGGTTAGTTTTTTTTTCTCCCTATCTTCTTTATCAACCACTTCTAGTGATTCTTGAAACGTGGATACGCAAAGCCTGCTTGAAAAGTTGAGCTCTAAAATGGGAAGACATAGAAGCTAAGTTGCACGAAACGGGGAAACGAGTACGAGTTTCCGAAATGGGAAGCAATACGAAACGCGACCTCCCCAAATTTTGGAAACGGGGAAACGCAAATATATATATATATAATATATATATATATATATATATATATATATTGAAAATATATATATATATATATATATATATATATATATATGTGCAATCATAAAGCATAATGATAACATTATAATTTATTACACTTAAACATTAAGATTTAAATTTACATCACATTTACTCATGAATGATCACATAATGAAAATAAAAATATCGGAATATCCAAAAGCAACTTATTATATATCCAAATCTCAAAATCAGCCTTTATTTATATTAATATATGAGGCTGCAAGTACAATAAAGACTATAAGGCTGCAAGAGAGAGATCCAAATCAGGATTTTCTGCATCTATATCCCATTCTTTAGAAGGACCATTGTTGTATTGGGAGTTTCCTCCTACATAGTTGAACGACCTTAGTGCTCTTGATTAAATACACGTTTCATACCTTAGTACTCTACATGATCTTGATTATTGGGATTTTCCCCTGCATAGAGGGCTTGGTTCTTTTGATTAAATACAAGTTCCATACTCTAGTACATGATAAAATCCAATGGAAACATTGCAATCCCTCTAATCCTAAAATCCTGAAAAACAAATAAGTTTGCTGGATTTTGAGTGAGATCTAAAATTCTACTTTCTCCATATGAAATCCAATGAGGGCGAAACCACTCTCAAACTCCTGAGTCATTTCATGGTAATGTTAAAAATTTAAGTAAAAGGATGAAAATGAAAAATAAAGGAGAATATCACTTTTACTTTAAGAATTTAACATTACCATGAACTGCATATCAACACTAGGGTAAAAATTCACTTTTGTAACTTTAGACACGCATCTAGAAGCAACAAGAAGTCACTAACATACCCTAAAAGTAAATTAAAAAAAAAAATTAAAAAAAAAACACAAGTTAATGAGGAAACGTGGGTTGTACGGCCTGAAACGCGTTTTCCGGCCGTACGGCCATGTTCCGTTCGGAAACGTGGCAGTACGGCCAGAAACGCGTTTCAGGGCCGTACCAAACGCGTCTCCGCATTTCGTACCCGTTTCCGTACGGAAACGGACCTCTATACCACTTGTCCTGCAACATAGCATAGAAGATCCTTCTAAGTTATTACTTCTCTACCCGATTAAAACCAAGTGAAGATTTCTATATATTGATTTCCATCTCAGAAACTGTACAATATAGGTCAAGATTTCCTTTAATTATTTAAATCTCTTCCTGATCCATCATAAAAGAACAACACAGTGTCAACAAACAATAGATGAATCAAAATAAATGACCTTTCAAGTTTTACCCCCACTCAGATTACTTCTTCTATCCTCCACCACCCTCAGCAGTTCCTATTTCATCATGTCATAGAAACCTATGAAGAACTCCACAGTCTCACCATGTGGCCATCGACTCTTATCTTTTTGAAAAGAAGTCAATGCATATTTTAATTCTTCCGTAGACCCTTTCTCCACTAATTTTTCATTTCCCTCCTCACCCACAAACCTTGAAAAAAAGAAAGTGATTTTCTCTATTTCAATTTCAACAACATTTATGCTATTTATTTCTTTATAAATCCCCTTAAAATGAGAAACCCCAATATCAACAAGTTCCTTATGTGACCTAGCCTTATTGCAATCCTCCTATATTTCCCAAATTTCTTATGGTTGACATAATTGTGAAGGTATCTTGTGTTTTCATCTCCATTGGCTAACCAAAATGCCCTTCCCTTTAAATCTCAATCGAACTTCCTTTTCTAGAAACCGTTTCCTCTTAGAATTTTCCAGACTCCTTAACTTGTTGCTATGAATATCATCAAATCTTGCTACATAATCTTTGAGCATATACTTCTGTTATTTGTTTCTCCATTGATATTAAAGCGTTCTTATCTCTCCTTTTCTTGTCATGATTCCAAATTGATAAAAACTTCCTTTTAAGGTTTAATGTTTGTTGAAGACTAGTTGACTCCCTTAATGATTCATCATATCTTACCCATTTTGACATAACAAGGTTTATAAAACCCTCGTATTCTAGCCAATGTGAGTTAAATTTGAAGGAAGTGGGAGGTTTGCTATTTTCCTTCCCTATTTGAAGTAAGATTGGAAGACGGTGCACCTCAACCCAAAGACCTGATCCTATTTGGGCCTTTTGATATTGAATCATGAACTAAAAATTTATAAATCCTTTTAGCTATCTTCTCTTCCTCTATGCTTTGATTTCTCCAAGTAGGGGACAACTTTATTAGTTCCCCATCTATAAAATATTGTACAAAAAAGAATGAAAGGATATATATAATGGTGATTACATTCTTTAGAGTAACAAGAGCTAAAATAAAGTCAAAATACTTAGCTGGATCCAGAGAGTGGGCATCTTTACTCCTTTGGCAAGAAGTTAATGGCAACTTCCTCTCACCACAAAGAACCAAAGGAAGACATGGATCTAACCTCATGTGCAAATATAACCATACCCCTACTTTTCCACAAAATCATAAAAACTGAGATCCTCAACAAATGCCAAAACCATACAAGTGTAGGGTAAACCTGAGAGCACCAATCACCAAATAAAGCATATTGCCAATGAACATTGCCTTGAAGCATCCCTGAACATTGATCCTCAAGAAACCTCCAACACTGCTTGGCAAACCAACACTCCTAAAAGATGTGCTTCAATATCTCAGACCATTGACAAATAGGATAGAGGCCATCACGAAAGCTGCTCTTGGCCAACTTGGCCTTGGATAGAACCCCCTATTAAATCACTAGCCATGCAACAAATTTTAGCTTATAAGAAAGTTGATATGACCAAACATTGTGCCATTAACAAATCCATATATTATTTGAATCATTGGATATCCAACAAGCATTTAGGATTTTGGATGGTGATGAAGTATGAAGTACAAACGACAAGAGTCATATTGCTAAAGTAGTGAGCCAAATCAACAATTTCAATATCTCCAACATGGCCCAAGCTTTCCATGGTCAATTTATATAACTTATCCTCTAGGATAAGTCCTTGCAACTCCATAATAGAAATACAATTATAAGCAAGGAAACCATACTCTTTTGCAAGAGCATGCCACTGCTAAGAATAAGAGACTAAATCCCATAAATAACCCCAGAGAAAGGCACCCTTCCTATTCAATCTATGAGTCATGAAGTGGGAAAAATCTGCCACATATGAATTCTAAACCCTCCAACTCCAAAGGGGAAAGAAAGTTAAACCCCAACTAGCCATACTGTCGTCCCACTACAAATGAACCAAACTACCAATTGTCTTCTAGGTGGCTTAGATACTCTGAAATACGAGGGAGCCAAACATGTGAAAGAGATGAGCAGATGAGATGATATCACAAAGATTGAAAGCTCCCCAAACTCTACTCGAATACTATGGTAAAAGCATTGATGCTGAAACAAAATCTACGAGGGAGCTAACTGCTAATTTTCTTAGGGCTACATTGTTCTTTGATTTAGATAATTGCATTTCATTATTTACGCATTGAATTCTCCCCACACCATTATAACATTATTCAACAACATATGCAATTATCTAGAAAGAACAATATCATCATCAATGCAGCAGAACATAAAGGAACAATAGAAGAAAAGAATTCACACATAGAGACACTAGGATTGGTCGGAGACCAGGGCGAAACCCCACAAGGGGGAACCCTTTTCAAATTCTTCTTCTTATTAGATTGTCATAAAATGTTCAGCAAAAAGAGAGTACAATAATCCAATTCTTTATCCATAAGACTATCCAACAAAATCAACTAAGCCATATCCAAAAGATGATCCAAGCAACACTGTTAATCGAAGTCATGATCTAGAAGCTTGTGGTTAACTGTCAATATCTATGGTCAACTAATGAAATCTGCGGTCAGTTGAAAAATGAAACCCTAAGATGTAACAGCATGGATAGAGACGTGTGTGCGGTTGAAACCCTCCAACCACACGGATGAGCCTACGTGCCTGCTGTTGTAACCGAAAATTCCCTGTGGCAACCTTGTGGCTGCAAATGAAAACCCTAAATCACACGTGCGAGCTTCGGACCCTTCAATTTCAGACCTATACAAACAAATCTCCACAAATCACTTTAGACCTGTGCGAGCCAAATCAAAGAAAGAAGAATTATTGGTAATCTCCAAATGAGGGTTACTTTACTTGTATTTATAGCCATCCAAGGGTGTCCAATTTCTCTTTTGGGCCTGTTGTCGCACAGATGTCTAGGCACCGCGACAACGACTTAGATTGGGGGCTGTCACACTGATCCCAATCACTCCGTTTGAGTTGTCTCCCAATAGCAGACTAAGGGGACTAGACCCTATGGAAATGAAAAAATGAAAGATTAGTTGTGAACCAACCAACCTGGGAGACACAGCTAAGCAACAAATACTTATTTTAGATTGCGTAAGATTTCAAGGATTCAAAATGATTTGAAGACAGCGATACTAGCACCTTGTGGAGTCAACTATCTTGCGAAGAAAATAAGGTTCAAGTAAAGGATGAGAAACTGCTACTAAAAAGACCCGACTATTTCATATGCAAATACAAAATTAAAACTATGTGAAATGCAAGGACTTGGTTAATTTTAGTTAAATGAGACCCTAAAATTATTTCTGAAATATGTCTTAAATGTTACTAAACTTAAGGCTCAGAAAGGTGGTGATCTAAATGTGAAAGCAGGTACTTATACCAGCACTGCAAAATGTAAAATCTGCACAAATAATTATTGAAATGCACAATGGACTGAAATGTAAAATGTTGGAATAAAACACCTTTAAATTCAAAAATTCATTTGTATGAAATACCCAACCAAGATCATTAGATGCATAAGTAAAACTAGATTAGTCTTAGTTGCATAAGCATGTAAAAAACAAATGAACTTTAGAAATTTAACTAAATGTTTTAAACTCAGATCACATTAATAAAAATATCAGTCTAGTAATCTACGCTTACATCAAATGTTAAAACCAACAATATATTCTAAAACAACAGTCCTGTAACCATGCAATATTCAGAAATTTCTATATATAACAACAGAAAATTTTAAATGTCAATTGATAACTACAATTTAGAAAATTTCTGAGTTTAATTCTTTCTAATCTATTGATGTATTGGATCTAAAAAAATAAAAAATAAACTATTGAAGAACAGTAAAACAATTTGCAGAAATTTATTTGCAAAAGCTACTGAAACTAACTTGTATTTTTGCAATTAAACAACAGTAAAAATGTAAATTAAATCTGCTGCTAAATTTAGAAAATTTCCGAGATTAATTCATTCTGATCAATTGATGTATTTGATTTAAAAACTCAGAAAATTACTGAAAAAACCAGTGAAATAATATTAAGAAAATAACATGCAAAAATTTCTGAAAGTAATTATATTTCTAAAATGTAATGCAGTGAAAGATGAAAACTTATTTGCTGTTAAATTTCAGATAACTAAAATTTTATGCTAATATTAATCTTGCTTTCAATTAGATCAATGAAAAATGAAAGGGTTTAGAGGATGTGCACCAGTCATCCCTTAGGGGTTTGAAGACACTCAAAGATATGCTGCTCGAATCACTGAAAATCTTCAACTCAGATTTTTTTTTTTTTTTTTGGTGAAAAAATTTGTTAAATTTTTAGGAAAAAATTTAGGAAAAACTAGTGAGAGAATTTTGGTGAAAGAGGGGAGGCCATAAGGCTGAAAGGGAGGCCAAGAAACAGGCTAGAGATGGCTAGCGCAGGGCCTCAAGGCCCTAAAAGTTTTTTTCCCATGATCTTCTTGAAATTTATCTTCAACTTGCAAACAAAATGGAGATGCCCTACGGGGTTTTTAGATCTCTCTTTGGAATCCACAAAATCACCTGCAATTTTCAGATCTGTTCCTGTGCAAATAAAAGATAGAAAAACCCCAAAGCATGTATATACAAAAATATGAAATACTCAAAAATCCAATGAATAAAAAAATTTGGTATTTACAAATCTACAATAATATTCTACAGATTTAATAGATCTGCAGATCAAAGCCCTCTATTAGCCAGATTTAAACAAATTTTTGCACAATATTTAGAAATAAATTTGAAATTTTAAAGAAGCACAAGCCTAAGAAAAAACCTGCAAGTAAAATATTCTATAAAATGACTTCAGAAATTAAAAAGATAGTGGGATCTTTTAGATTCTGTAAACTGAGAGTCAATTGGTCCAGCTAAGGACTTCCCCAAACGCCCAAATTCTGAATGATAACTTCTACACACTTAAATCTGCTTGTTAGATTAATAGAGATTTAAAAAATGATCACAAAATTATCAAGAAATAAAGATACCTGCTACTTCTATCAAATTAAAATGATATTCTAAAAATTCCATAAATTTGTGCAAGATACCTGTACACAGATCAATCCTCAAAGCTATTAACCAGCAAATGCAAATAAAAGTAGCAAAGTATTAAGAACAATATTACCACATAAATCTGAAAGAGGAACACCACGTTCTAAAACCCCAAAGTCTTTGCATTTTATTAACCAAAAAAAAAGTTACAAGAGCTTTCTTAGAGCAAATACACTATTCAAAAATTGGATGCAAATAATGGAGAGAGACTTTTCATTTATAGGAAAATTCTCTAACGGCTAGATGGCTTGATCCCTATCAAAGCAATCTCAACTGTTGATGAAGATCAAATGATCTTTTAATCATCACTGTTGAAATAAAGTTACTTTTTGAGGAAATTCGAATTTCACTTTTAATTTCCTTTTAATTAACTCAAAAATGATTATTTTGAGTTAATTGACGCAAAAAGTTGACTTTGACTTAATTACTATGGCCCAATGGTTCAAAATACTTTGAAATTTTCAATATTCATTGGTCGAGGACCTCCAAAAATTAAAAACTTTAAAACCCACGAATTTTAAATGTTGGAGAATTTAATTTTTCCTAGGATCTAAATTAATTAAATTTCTGGTTTTAGCATTTTAACATTTTAGCCATAAATTTTAATTAATTGACTTATGAGGGGATTATTATTTTTTCCAACCCTCTAATATTTAGCCATGGTGTCTAACTATGAGAGACCGTGCACTAAATATTTTTTTATATGAAATATTACATTTCTAAACCATGAAGGGGGAACACCCATTCGTTATAGACCCTCAATAATTACCCATTTCTGCGACACAAAATATGATATAGTAGACTAAGTGACTTATAATAGAATAATCTAACCAAATAGTTATAATTATTCCCAAATCACTTTTACAGAGATTTGATAAATAACACTAGGACTCATCTAAAATTCCGACGACAAAATCCACCATAGTTTTGGGGTGACGTTGGAGGGAAAAACTCTGCTGATCATCTGTGTTTAGAAACACACATGAATTTGTAGAATTTTCACCTGTAGATCAACCTGAGATATGCAATGTCCTAAAGCATAATACTTGATCTACTTCTACCATAAATTTTGCAGAAGCTTAAACAGATATGAGCATCATCAAGCATGAACAGATATAACTGAGAATGAGAAGTAATCAACCATAACACAGAAGATATATCACTAGGGAAAGCACCAACCTAAAACCCCAACTCTGTATTATCATACAAGTGGAAATCTTGTTCAAGCTACAAAAAGAATTAGCTCTCAAGCTATCCTAATCCCTCTGCACTCAAACAATAAAATAAGAATCCATCCTGAACTGCTAAAAATAGAACTTCTATTTTTAACACTTCCATTTTTCATTCCCTGTTGGCCAATCCAGCATTGATACCCAAATTGCTATTTTTAGCACTTATATTTTTAGCATTTCTTGTTGCACACTTTTCAACAGAATCGGTGAGACTAAATACCTCCTAGGATAGAAATCATCATCAGAAAAATAAATTTACCTAGGTTGTTACATACATTTGTCTTACTGGGATCATTTACATTACAAAATGCAGAATGGGTTTACAAAACTCCAGTGTACATATCGCTGATAATGATGAATCGTGGATCATCGAGTGCTCGAACACAATGAAAATCCATGCGCGAAAAGATGTATAGCTATGGGGTAGTTGACATGGAGTGGTCAACAGGGCCGACCTGTCCTTTTGTGAACATGTGGGTTTCTGTAATGACCTATCCTGAATTACAGACATAATAAGAGTATTAGCATGCGTACTAAGCATGCATATGATAGCTACATATGCATGCATCACATGCATTGCACTAGTATACTTACTAATTGATTATGAATAATGTCTAAATAAAGGATAAACAAATTAATTATTTAAAGAAAAATATACTAGATTGAATACCTAAACCATTAAGAAGGTAGATATTGTCTAGACATGACACTCTAAAAAAAATAGTAAATATCTCTTTATTATTTTAGTTATTAAATAGTATTAATATTTATCATTTAGCTACTTAATTATTTTTATTAATAACCCATATCATTAATGTACATAAATTATTGTTTGAAATAATCATATAATTAACTAAAAGCTTATTTAAATGATATTTTAATTTAATTTAATTAAAATAAATTAATTAATTCATTTGGATGTTAAAATAAAGCAATTGTTTAAAAATAAAACAAATTAATTAAAATAGAAATGTAATAAAATAAAATACTGCTAATTCCTAAATCTATAAAAGAACCATTCAAAGCTTCATTTAAAAGAAGAATATAACTACCTCTAACCAAACAATAAAATAATAAGGAAAGGTCTAGAATGTATGAGGATGGCAGCAAAAGGAAGCATGAGTTAGTGGAAAGGAGGAGGAGGCCGGTGGTTGGAAAGCGGTGGATTTAAACATATAAGGAACGAAGGAGGGCTGAAGAAAAACACACTATTTTGGTTTCAGACGGTGGGAAATTTGTTTTGAGTTGGAAAGAGACAGAGTAGGAAGTTCTACCAGAGTCACAGACATTGAGCTTGATTGTTCTTGGGGTTTTGGGCATGGGGGCCAGCAGACTTGTCTTCTAGATCTGGGGACCGTATAGGTAGACCCCAGATAGGCTGGGAGGAAAATGGCGGTTTGGAACGGCGAGAACAACACTCCAAAACATCTTCAACTGATTTCCAGCCGTGAGAACAACACTCCAAAACATCTTCAACTGATTTACAGGTATTCTCCTGCAAATTTGATTTTTCTTTAAATTCCAGTCATGTTTGTAAAGTTAGGGCTTTATATTCTTTGGTTACAATTACACAATTAGGGCTTTACAGTTTCCATAATAAAATTATTTTTTTCCTCAACCAAATTAAGTTCTTCCAAGAGCTAGGAGGGGTCTTCCTTGATGGGGAAGATTTTCCAAAGGAGAAAATTTGTCTCTGAGCTGCCAAAAATCAGCACTTCTGCTCAACTAGGGAGAAATTACCAACTACAACATATGCCCCATCAAAAATATCTTGTCAACAAATGTTGTCTTTGGTCATCTCTGTTCATCTTTTCTCATCCTTGCTCATATATGCTCATCCCTACTTATCTCTGCTTGACTTTGTATCTTTGGTCATATGGTGAACACTCTCAAATCTAAAAGAAGAAGAATTTGACATCAGAGGGGAGCCCAAGCTACCACCTGAATAACATCGTAGAGCTTATCTTAATCCGAAACAATGTCAGGGAGCCCTGCTCAACTTGAAACCACATCGGGGAGCCTATCTCAACCTGGAATCACTGCCAGCAGGAAGCCAATGTTGCTACCCAGTAATCTCTACTACCGGGGAGCCAATGCTACAACCCGAGAACCTCTACTAGCAGAGAGCCAATGCTACAACCCGGGAAACTCTGCCAGCGGGGAGCCAATGCTACAACTTGGGAAACCATAGACAATAGGAGGGATGCCACTTACCTTATGAGGTAAGGATCACGCCTATCCCATTGCCTGGCGATAATAGGAGGGATACCACTTACCATAAATGGTAAGGATGGCACCTATCCTATTATTTGTTGATCTTCCCAACTTGACCTTCAAGAATCAGTGGTAGAACACTTGCATCTCTAGCTTGAGCGGGATGCCACTTACTATAAGTGGTAAGGATTGCGCCTAACTCAAGCAACGAACAACCATTGGCTAGATGGGTGGGAAAGTCAGATGTCAACTAGGGTTATACTTTGCTATACCAAGATAGGGGAGCTACGTCTCCCACCCCATGGGTGATAGATAGGGATGATACCCTATTGTCCAGAGGTCCCTCAACCCCAGGAGGTCTACGACTCAATTCCTCATCCTGGGAGCTCAGACTGGGGGAAGAGCTGGCTCAGTGTCCTCGATCAACCCAAACCCTTACTAAGGAGGGTCACATCCATCAATCCATGCTGCTCTTTGTGTGACAACATGCTCATATTTGATATTGGCTCAAATAATTCACAGATAGGTTCAATCGTACTGCTTTATGCAACTATTTCGAGCAACAACCTCGGTTTTTCTGTTCATACGGAACATCATATCAAATATTATTTTAGAGAAAATACATGTCATAAAAGGATACCTTATTCATCCTCCCTCTCATGGAGGTAGCAACCACAAGTCTCAATGCATTAAGATATCTCGGTCCTAGCAATATATGAGATTTTCTTCCAATCTGATCCCAATCTGCAATGTATCACTATCATGTTTAGAACTTCCTCAAACAACTTTCCAAAGAGATTTCTCAACCAAACTGCCCCATAGCTAGCCATGCTATCAACAATGTATTCAATTTTGGTTGTGCTTAAAGCCACAAACTTCGATTTCCAGCTCATCAACACAAATCTCAAGCTAAAGCAGCACCCAAATGTGCTCTTCCTTTCAATAAAATTTCTAACCCAGTCATCATCGTAAGTAGTGCATTTTACCAAGATTCTTTATCTCGAACTTAGAGGCCAGCTCCCTCTTACTTTGATCATTGTAGGATCATTACCTGCCAAGAATAGATTGTCAACATGTAAAACCAAAATGAAAGGCTTACCTCGGATCACTTTGAAGTAGAGGTTCAGATTGACACATCTTCTATGCTTTACTTGCTTCAAACAATGATTTCTACAAACATAATACTGACCAAACCAATATACCCAGCCTCAAACAAATCAATACTGTGCAATCAAGTCTAGTTTACCAAACCAAAACTAATATCAAAGCTATAAAATTTTCTGCCAATATCATTGTTAAAATTTTCAATCCAAGTCCCCAAGTACCAAGTTATAACCTTGTTTATCGTTATACTATCATGCATCAATAAAACTTGTTAGATCATAGAGTCAAGTTATATCAAGTTCTCACACATATATGCATCATAGTCATAACAAATCATCATCAACTATTTCATCATCACATATGAACATGTCATCAAATCTTCATCAAGGGTTAGAGGCATATAATTAGGGAAGCTGACAAGAGTATCATACAACATCACTTCTTTATCATATTACTCAACCATGAAGTCAGGGCATCTAGTTTTACCACTAGTTAGATTTACTAATCTTATCAAAACCTAACCAAAGATCAACTCGAATATCAGTGTTGTTGACACACTTTTGTCCTTAGGGTTACCATGCTTATCACAAGCATTAACAATAGTGTCAAGTTATCAAAATCAATGTTTCTAGCTAGCTTTATAAACTCAGTAAATCCACCATGTCTAATAAAAATGTAAGATACTTGCTAAATGTAATGAGCACCAATATGTTACATGTGCCAGAAATCAACTTACTTTCATATGCATGCATGAAGGTGAAATTCTTGTCATACCTTAGGGCTTACCTTGCCATCTAACATTGCATCTTACATACCTTGTAGTATTCATATACATCTACAACTTGTAACACTTATTTTCCTTTGGCAGTTGTAGCGCTTTCCTCAAGTACTTCTTTCTTTTTCCAACACCAGCTCTTCTCTTCTTGCACGAGCTCTCTTTTCCTGCACATTAGATGATCCTTGAGAAGGATCTGCTTTTTGCATCTCATCTAGAGGTTAGAAGTATCCAGATACTCAAATATTCATGTAGGAAGTATAAACAAGAATCAAAACAATAAATCTAAATGGTACTTATCTTTCAATAAGAAGTGATCATCTCGCTCTTGAACTAGCCTTGAAGAGATAGAATTGTCCATTATCCATGAATATTGTTGCCTTCAATGTTTCCATCAACTTCATTAACAACTAGAACCAATTGAGACTAGCCCAACTAGGGTTATGCTAGAACAAGTCCTCATTGATCACGTTAAGGCTACAAAACTCAAGCCTTTATCATATTCCAAGGTTTCTTCCAAACCCTAACCTCATATAATCAATCAAACCCTAATAATCAGATTGCCTAGGGTTTCCTTCAAACCCTAGCATTCTTTTAGGTATCCTCCTTCTTCTCTTGCTTCCATTAATGGTGTCTTCACAAGAGTGATCTTCAATGACTTTTCTTCACCCCAACTCTAATACCATTTTAATTTTTCTTAGGGCAATATTGTTCTTTGCTTTAGATAATTGCATTTCATTATTTACAGATTGAATTCACCCCACAACATCATAACATTATTCAACAACATATGCAATTATATAGAAAGAACAATATCATCATCAATGCAGCGAAACATAAAGGAACAATAGAAGAAAAACATTCACACATAAAGACACCAGGATTGGTTGGAGACTAGGGAAAAACCCTACAAGGGGGAAAGCCCTTTCAAATTTTTCTTCTTATTAGATTGTCATAAAATGTTAAGCAAAGAGAGAGTACAATAATCCAATTCTTTATCCACAAGACTATCCAGCAAAATCAACTAAACCATATCCAAAAGATGATCCCAACAACACTACTAATCAAAGTCATGATCCAGAAGCCTGCGGTCAACTATCAACATCTGTGGTCAACTGATGAAATCTGCAGTCAACTGAAAAATAAAACCCTGTCCCAACCGCACAGAGAGAGAGAGACGTGCGTGTGATTGAAACTCTCCAACCGTACGGATGAGCCTGCGTGCTTGTGGTTGTAACCAAAAATTCCCTGTGGCAACCCTGTGGTTACAAATCAAAACCCTAGATCACACATGCGAGATTCAGACCCTACAATTTCAGACCTATACGAACCAATATTCACAAATCACTTCAGACTCGTGCGAGCCAAATCAAACAAAGAAGAATGATAGATGATCTCCAAATGAGGGTCACTTGACTTGTATTTATAACCATCCAAGGGTGTCCAATTTCTCTTTTGGGCTGACCTGTCCTTTTGAACACATGTGGGTTTCCATAATAAAATTATATTTTTCCTAAACCAAATTAAGTTCTTCCAAGGGCTAGGAGGGGTCTTCCTTGTTGGGGAAGGTTGTCCAAAGGAAGGAATTTGTCCCCAAGCTGCCAAAAATTAACACTAAACCCTTAATATACTATACCACCCACTTAAATGCTAGAATACTCCCCTAAGAGGCTACAACAATCAAATCACTCATCTTTGTTTCATTGAGCATGATGCAAAAAAACTGATGGAACCAAGGGCAACCCTTGATCTCCACCTTGCTTGGATCATATATAAGCTCTCAAAATCTACTCAAGCCATCAAAACCAAGTCTTATTGGGAAACCAATGAGACACATAATATACATGGGACACTTGAGGAATATGGCCAAGAATAGTTAACTTGCTAGCAAATGGAAGATCCCTATGATTCAAGATATGACGCTTTCTTTGCAACCTTTGCAAGCACCAATCACACATGGTGACTAGTGACAAACCAACTCCAAAGGGAATCCCAAAATATCGTGCCAATACCCCAAGCTAGATATAAGACCAAGCAATAGGGATCCAATATGGTGGGGCATCTAAACCTATCAACCAAGTTAGTTTTAGGAGCACTCATTATGGCACCTAAGGCAGAGAAAATTGTGTCTAAACAAGCAAGAGGCCCATTAGGAGATGCCTTTTTTGCTTTGATCGAGAAGACAATTTTTTGCAAAGTGGTTGTTAACCATATTGGAAGAAATATGCCAAGGAACTGTCCCTTGCTAAGTTCCCTCATATCTCAACTATTTTAGTGGTAAGATTAATCCCTCCTCCCATAATAAGTCTTTCAACTATTCAAAAAAATATGGTCCAATAAACCCTCTTAAAAAGGAATTCCTTTCTCATAAGGACCACATACATACACTGCATTGAAAGCAGTCGTTGAATCTAATGAGTAAAGGTTAGCTCCAATCTTTGAGTCCAAAAGCACTGAATTAATTAATCTCATTGATCTTTTCCTCCAACTTGTTTGCTTTCCTCTTGAGTGTTCAACGATATCTAACACTAGACATTACTATTCCTTCTAGGTCTTTGAGAGGTCTTCAATGGATTTCCACCTCATCTATAGTTGATTGAATCTTAATGATATCAAGTTTGTGAAGTTCAACTAATCTATAGAAGGAAAATTTGTTTGTGATTTTTCCATAACCTATTATATTGTGGAACATAATAATCATCTCGTAACCTTCTATGGGGGATTCCCTACTCTAAGGGCCACCCCATGTTGATTTCTGGTAGCATCGGATGTGCTCTAGCCATGAAAATTAGTAGAGAGGCTAAAGCACATGAGATCTCCAAAACCTAGAAATCATTTGGAGAAATTCTACCCATAGGAGGAGATATTAAAAAATTAATATTTTTAATGGGGTCCTAAGTATAAACTTAGGAAAATTAAAATATTAATATGTATCAATATAATTTTGGGTTAGAAGGTTCCAAGAGACAAGGATCAAGCCAAATCTAATCTTAGTTGTTGATTAGGGACTTAATCTCGGCTGTTGAAGACTCAATAGGAAAAGTATAAGAGGAGGCTTGAGGGTCAGTTGAAGACACACCAAATTGATTAGTTAGTTCGATTTTCTGGAGCAGGGTTTTTTTGAGAGAATCGAGCTAGTGATGTGTTGCAGCGAGGGGCAATTCGACACGAGGCCGAGAATACATAGAAGAGAGGCAGAGATAGGGCCAGAGAGACAATGTAGAGCCTGGAGAGGCTGACGAAGAGGCAGCTGAGTGCTATGCAGAGGCAGTTGGGAGATATGCAGAGGCTGAAGAGGCCAACGTGGGTGACACAGAGGGTCTGAGAGCTGACGCAAAGGCTTCAATAGCTGTGCAGAGGCTAGTAAAGTTGACATAGGGCCAAGAGGCAGCGTTGAAAGAATTTTCGTGGGGCAGATTGAGTGTTGGTGAGCCGGGAAGGGTGACGCAGTCCCTGTAGAGTGATGCAGAGTAGTGGAAGCTGCCATAGTTGCTGTGGGATCATTCATCCTGTGATTATTAGCTGGAATATCTGTGTCTGAGGAGAGGTGCTATTGTCGAGGGCATTCTCTGTTGGGTGAGCCATTTTTGGCACCCTAGATGTATTCAAAAATTGCATAATAATAAAACCTTCATATCTACTACACTGGTTTTCCCACATTGGGTTTTTCCGGGGACGATTGTCCAAAAATAACAGTGTCCCTTGTGTGTTTGTCTCAGTTATTTCAGTTGTTGATCTGTATATGAGTTAAGGCTGCATTTGTGTTTATTTCAGTGTTTATGTTTATAAATAACTTGTTAATGGAATAAACAAGTAGGAGAAATAAAACCAGATAATGCAGTAGGGATTTCTAACATGTCAGACTTAGAAATTTCAACACTTCCAAGGATTGTTGTTTCCCCTCCAACACTTCTCCAGTAGCCTAGTTATGAGATAAGGATATATGGGATTTTCCACCCGTTCTAGATTGGGTTCCTCCCCTACATTTCTACTTGTTCCTCCTTCAACTCCATCATTTTTTTCCTTTACCCTCTTTGTAGATCTAAGATGATATTAAAAGGGATTACACATAGAAGGGTTCTCTCCAACTTTCAGAGAAGAAAGGCTTAAATACCCTTGATACCCCTTTCCTGGGTCCATATATGTTGTTACTTCCCTTCCAAAGATGTTAACCTTCCCATACAATGAGAAGGCCCTAGAATTTGACCCATTCACTTATCGATTTTCCATTTCCTAACCTTTTTGTGGGACAACCCTTATATAATTTTAGAGAAATGCACTACTCTTGTGACAAAGTCACAATTGAGTTTTCAAGTGATACAAGGTAGTTATTAGTATAACTTAAATACCTGTTTTAATAGTAGGTTGTGTTGATTTTCTGGTGCTAAATAGACAAGCTCAATTTTCTACAACTGATAATTACTTCCAATGATATATGATGGTATTTTAGCACAATCCATAATATCATGAAGCAATTACACTCAGAAAATTCAATAATAAATGCAATGAAACAATAAAGATCACAATTGAAAATCCATGCATAATAGACACCAAAATTTTACTTGGGAAACCCAAACTTGAGAGAAAACCCAACAATATTTTCTAGGAGAAATTGTTCAGTTAAAGAAAAGTACGATTTGATATTTTTCAAGTCAAACTTGGTCAACCCAGACCAAAACATAGTTTTGGTCAAACCTGGCCAACATGCCTAAATTTTTCCTTCTGCAACTACAAGTCAATCCTAGTCAAACATGCCAGAAAAGCTCGGTCGACTGCCTAGAAAACTTGGTCAATGCTACCTAGAATACTCGCTTAGACAACATAGAAAAGATTCTGTTGACCTACCCAGAACTGTGGTCAAACTAGCCAAAAGTTTTTGGTTCAACTGCACAGAACTACGATCAAATTGCCAATAAGTATTTAGGTCAAACTTCCTAGAACTGTGGTCAAATTTCCCAGAACAATTTCAGTCAAACTTTGGTCTTTTTATCCTCTCTTTCCTTCACACATGTGAATAGAAGAATAGATCATTTATTGTTGGATGAGTGAGTGAAATTGGAGGAGTCTCACTCGTATTTATATGAGTCAAGGTGGGGTGAATTTGACCAAAAGTCATACCCCTTCACATGTGGGGCCGATCTGTCATTTTGGGGCCTACATGAGCTCCAAAATAATAATTTAAATTTAATTTTCTTTTTCTTTCAAGGGATGACATATGTAGTTGGGGAATGGCTCCTACCACTATCCAAAATTCAACACTCCCTCTTAGCTAGGAAGGTATTCAGCGTGGCTTCCTCAAATGTCCCTTTCGCAGAAAAATTTCTCCATCCCAAGAAAAGATTAAATGAGTTCGCTATGTTAATGTATCCATCCAATTCATGTTAACTCCAAAACCACGTGGAAATCGTCCTGCATTAGTGTCATGCAAAGGATCTAGTTACCCACTAGCCAAATACCCTTTGTAAATGATCTAGTCACCTAGTATCCAAATACCATTTGGCGATATGGTTAGGTACCCCTAACTAGAGTAAACACAAGACTAGCCTTGCATCACAATCTATCCAATTCGTCACTTGGAACCATGTTAGTTTCCCTGAATAATGGTGAAACCCTGGGCTAATTTACCATTCCCTCATGTCGTCACATGATACTTGAATGGTAAAAACACTCGCCCAATGATTTGGGTCACTTTCTCTGCCCACTAGCCAAGTAACCCTTGGCAATATGGTTAGAATCTTTTGACTGGAGGAGCACTTTGGGCCCTAATGCTCTTTGGGCCATTCTCCCTAGCTACATTACAGACACCCAGTCAATACCCTTGACCTAGGGAGAATGTCTACCCTTGATGCTACAGCATCAAAACTCCCTCTCACCAAGGGAGGAATTCTTAACCACTCCAAGCTTGTCCCTGAAATAAACAAAACTTCGTCTAGGAAAAAGGATTTGTGATAATGTTAGCAACTTGACCGTCCGTAGAAATGTATTGGAGCCTCTTTGCTCCCTTTTGTAACATATCTCAAATGTAATGGTGCTTGATCTCTATGTGCTCTGACTTGGATTTTCATGGAAAACTAGTTTTTTTGAAAGCTTCACACAACTTTGATTGTCACAATATATCACGGTTGTCTCTAGCACTTGATCAAAAAATCCCCTGAGCAGCTTTCGAAGTCACATTGCTTCACAACTTGCCAAACTAACTGCAATATACTTAGCCTATGCTGTGTTGGGTGCGGCAGATGTCTGTTTCTTGCTCATCCAACATATCAAAGCATAATCGAAACTAAAGCACCATCCTAATGTTCTCTTCCTATCTTCTGCACTCTCTACCCAATCTAAATCTATATGTCCCTGCAGTTGTACTTCATCATTTGAGACATATCTCAATCCATATCCAACTATGCCATGCTAACACCTCAACATATGTTGTGCTGCATGCCTCTGCTCAACCATAAATTGATCTTCACCACAACTACTTTTCAATCACCCTAACTAGGTTCTCCCTTTGACACTAAAATAGATCTTGTTGTGGCAAACCTGGCTGCTTCCTTTGCCACTGTTGCTTCCTATTCATTGAAGCATAGTTGTTGTCTAGCATGGTCCACTCATAGAAGGCATACTACTCTTAGAGACCTCCTATCTCTCAGCATCCAGTCGCATGACATCCACTTGGACGGTGGGGCCTTCAACTTTTCCTGATTGTCTGTACATTGTGGGACCCACCAAATTTGAATCAAATCCTCTCAGCTTTTTTAGATTGGTTATCATGGGAGTGGTCATGGACTTGCAATCCATCATCACAAACCTCTAAAGGATCGTAATAATATACTTCCCTTTGACCAAGGAAGATCTCATTCGACTTCTGCCACACTTCTAATACAAGTAGCAATGCATCAAACCTAGATCATCTCGAACTCAGAGGTCAGCTCCGTCTTACACTTGATTAATGATATTTTCTACTCCTATAAAAAATGAGTAATCAACATGACTTATCAGGTATCCATCAATTTGAAAATATCATGCCCGAGGTGTCTGCTTGAATCTATACAAAGCCTTCTTCAGTTTGCAAACATGAGATTCCCTCTCATGTACCTCAAAGCCCTGAGGCAACTCTATGTACACTTCTTCTTCCTCAATTACTCCATTGAGGAAAGCGATCTTCACATCCATTTGATGCAATTTCCAACCCATAATAGAAGCAATAGAAATAATAGTTCTAATAGAAGTGTACCTGGCAACTAAAGACTATGTTTCTTCATAGTCCTCTCCTTCTTTCTGGGAGAACCCTCTTCCCACAAATCTCACTTTGTACTTCTCTATGCTTCCATATACTGCATGCTTGATCATGTAGATCCACTTGGAAGTCACCACTGACTTTCCCTTAGGTCTCGACTCTCGACACAATTTCCCACACATCATTCTTCATGATGGGTTGATATTCCTCCATCATGACATCCTTCCAAACTACTTGACTATCTGCTCCTTTTGAACTAGGAGCTTTTCCAATCATCTGACATGGTTCTATATATTTGTACAATTCCCCCTTCTTGAACATGAATCACTCTTGTTGAGTTTATGCTTGATCCTAGGAGAATCCTCTTGCCACAAACTTTGCTTCCATCTACTAACAGAGCCTTGGTAGCCTTCACTATGTACATGTAATCGTCATTAAGGGGCCATGGAAGAAACAATTATAACCAAGAAAAAGCTACAAAGACAAGAGGTTGACTAAAAATAAAGTAATAGCAATCAAGAAAAAAAAGATATGAAGCACTTATCTTTTGATTTGAGGATTATAGGGAATTGTCAACTCCCTCTTAATCCCTGCTTCCTTGCAAAAGGCAATGAGGTCCTTGGAAACATATTCTCCTTCATTATTTGTTCCCAAAACCTTGCCTTGAACTCTCTATCTGTATTGTCTTAAATAATAAGATCATCTATATTGCCATTGCTAGATCTCTTCTAATGTGGATGCTCATTATCATCAATGTTTGTTGTTGAAGCATTCTGATTTCCCTTCCTCTTTCTATCATTCTTCCCTTCAAAACACTTGTTTTTATAGTGACCAAACTTGTGACAACTAAAACACTGAATATTTGACATATCCTTCTTCTTTTGTGTAACGACCTATCTATAAAGTAATATTAATAAATTTTAGTAAATAAATTATATTAATCAATTAATAAAATAATAAAAATAAACTAATGAAAAAGTATTTTAATATAAGTCTAAACCTTTATATTAAATCAGACAAAAGGAAAGTTAATCAATCAATATACCCTTAAAAAAAAATGTATATGACACGACATGGGAAGGGTGTCACGAGGAAATGAAGCGGTGGGTGTTGGAGGAAGGACAGCCACCACTAAGAAATAGTTTATAAACCAGAAAGAAGAGTTGGGAGGGGGATCAAAAAGAAGAAGGAAGAATGAAGAGGAGATGAAAGAAGTAAATTGGAGTTACCTACGGAAGGAGAGCTGGTTGTTCTGAGGTTTCTGGGCACAGGGGAACATTCTGCTTCAACTAAGAAGCTTACTGGACTGAGTAGTGAGGTTTTGCTCAGTTTTGCTCGGTGGTTTCGGTCTTTTGGTAAACGGAAGCAAACTGGAGGAGTTCTGAAACATTTTCATCCGCAGCAGACCAAGTAAGTACTTATCATCGAATCAAGCAATTAGTCATATGAAGTTTTGCATAAATTTAGAACAGAAATTTTCTTAAAGTTTCATACTCTGTTTAGAATAGATAGCTCTATAAAAACTCCTTACAATATTTACAGTTCAATAAATCTTTATAGTTTCAGAAATGGTTCTTTACATCAACTCAGTCTTTACATCTGGTATCAGAGTGAGGTTCAAACTCTCGAATCTCTTAAAAGTCTGCTCTGAGTTTTTTTTTATTAAATTCTTTCGTTCAACCAACTGAGGACTATTTGTTTAGTGTGAAGAATAATCTCAGATCACTAAATATTGAATTGGCTGCAAAACCTGAACCACTCCCGGATTTTCCAGTAAAAGGATTCCAACTACGTATTCGGTTGCCCAACTCCTCATCGTCGTTTTGTTTAGTAGAGCCATTCCTTGCAAATGACTTTAGATGATCATTTTGCACCGGCTTGAGTATAACATTGTACTTAGGACTGTCACTATGACTGTCTAAAACCAGACTACATCTATCTTACATTCATTATATAAAGAACTAATCACAGACCTATTCAAGACACTCAACACGGTCCTTAAAAATCTCGGCCTGTACACTTATATTCCTGAGATTTTCGACCCTCTTTAAGGGCTCCAACAACAGCTACGGTGATACCCTAATTATGCCTGGACATCGTTGTTATTTCTTGCGCAAACCCCCCTAATATACCCTTATCTTCTGCACTGTATCTGAAGGAGATACTTGCCCTTAAATATGGCTTCACCACAGCTCATATGACAACTATTTAGTATTCCTTCAGGGGCTCGACCCTTCTTCAAGATGCAGGCATATACGCAGCCCATACGCAGACTTGTGCTAAGCATGTGTCCAAAACCTTACCCAAATTTTATGTCCAGTAGTTTCAGAACATAGCAGTTTGGCCATTAGACTCTCTAAATAATGGCAAGCAAATTTAAAAGGGAATTAGCTTAAAGAATATTTTCACACCGCATCATGTAGGTGTGATATATTGGAGACACGCGTACTAAATTTAGTCTTCGTGGCCGAAGGAATAATTTTATTAGAATTAAGGTGGCAAGCGATAAATTAAAGCTCAAATAAATATGATATATCATACCATAATTAAACCACAACACAAATTATATTGCGTTAAATCTTAACGCAGGGCATACAAAATATATATATAGTGTTACAAAATATGAGTGTAGGTCGGCGAGTCGAAAACCCCGTATTTTACATTGCATAGCAGGACTGGTAAAGTGCTTTGGTTATATGTCAAAAGTTGCGGTTTCAATCTTCGCCTATTGACAGGTTCATATTTTACATCGTATAGGGTATAAAATCTGAAATTTGTTTATATGTCATGTAATATAAAGTATGCGAAGTCTGCCAATATTGGCGGCTCTACCATATCTATCAATGGTTATATCATATCTCCACCATAAATATTATCGACCAACCTCATCTACCGCCACTAGGATAATGAATAGATTATAAGGTTATACATTCAATATAATGTATATATGGTCGGTGGAAAAGGGGGTCTATTGACCCTGCCATCATAATCATTGAAATTTATAATATTTTACATATTTTCCATACACACAACACCCGAAATCCACTAATGTCGTAATAGTCTATTCTGAATTCCACTAATGCCGTAATAGTTTATTGTGAACTTATGTGGATACGTATACAAACTTTAAATTAAAATTATTTTTAATTATTCCTATTGACTATAAACTGTGTTGAATATAGCTATAACACCATACAACTTAGATATACATGGATACCATTTTGCCATAATTTTTGTGTTTACAATGGCTTTAATTATAATATCATTTATAAATGGGAACTAAGAAATTATTTAAAGGGTAAATGGTTTGATTATAGTATTTATGATTAATCGCGGAAAGCTATATATAGAAGACAATTGAAGTTATATATTTTTATAGATATTGCTTCTATAACTAAGTAAATTAAATGTTAATTTTCTATCTTTTTTTTAATTTAAAAAAATGATATATAAATATTTAAGATTATTAAAAAAAAACTTTAAAGAACTTTAGTTTTTTTTAGATTATGTAAAGTAAAGATATTATGTATATCGTTTACTATAAATATTATATTTAAAAGAAAATAGACTAAAATTAGTCCACCAATAATAAAATGATTATATTACATAGTTAGGCTATGTTACAATGTTAAAAGAGGGTTTATAAAGACTCATGCATTAGAACAGTATTATTACGCATTAGGATAGGATTCCCTGCATTAGGACAAGGAGGTTGCGAGACCACCCTCCTTGACCTTGGTACCAGTAAGATCTGCCTAGCAGATAAAAATAGCAAAAAAATTATACTCGTTTATAAATGTGAAATTGCAAAAACTATATGTTAAATCCGAATGCATACCTCAATTTTTTATAAAATTTTATTGCGTATACATGAAACATTACAATGGTAAGGACATATGAGTGATGACGACGTGATCGAGCAGCATCACCATCATTAATGCCACCACCGTCGTCATCATCATCTCCATTTCCACCACCATCATCATCATCTCCATCAAGACCATCATCAATACCAACGGCTCCAGCATCGGAGTTGATCGTGATAATGAACTCATTGGAAGCTTTATTGGAAACACTAAAAGGGTGAAAAATGGCTACGACCAAAGAAGAACTTCAACCCTTAGCAACCAATTCAGCGGAACCAAAGAATTTTGAGTATAAAAGATCAAAGGAAGATATTTCTAGGGAGCTTCAGAAAATTAAACTCCCAGAATTTTCAGGAGGTCGAGCAGGAGAACGCGCTGAGGCATGGTTAGAAGGAATGAACAGATGTTTTAAATTAAGAGAATACTTTTCTTTTGCAAAAACAAAAATTGTTGTGTTTCATTTAAAGGAAAGTGCCTTGATTTGGTGGGGAAATCTGGAAAAACAATTACACCTCACAACGAATAATGTCCTTTGGGAATTGTTCGAGGAAAGATTCCGCGCAAAGTATTTACCTCCATATTTTCAACAACAACAAGCCAGAGCCTTTCATACATTAGTTCAAGGTAATAAAACAGTGAAGAATATGAGATAAGGTTTATGGAGCTTGTAAAATACATTCACTACTTAGATTCTGATGAACGTCAAGCTGAACACTTCATATTTGGGTTAAATCCTCGCATCAAGGCCTTGGTGAGCATGTGGAAACCATCATCAGTAGCTGAGGTGGTAGAATGTGGCTGTTATACAGAAGAACGTCTAGGAATCAAAAAGGATGTAGGGCCAACAAAACCTTTACAATCAGGATTTCCAGGAAAGGCTCCTCGAAATTTCTTGAGGGGAGGTAGCTCAAGGCCACCTTATGGTAATAGATTTATCCCAAGAAATGGAGGAACAAGAGCTCCCATGGCAGTTAATACTATAGCCGTTGAATCATCAAACACTAGTCCATGGACATCTCATGGAACTGCTAATAGAGGAAGAAATTTGAGAGGAAGCAACATGAGAGGACGAAGCTCTTTATCTAGAAATTCACGTCCTAATTCAAGGCGACCAACACAGGTTAACTGTTGGGGATTTGGAGGGCTGCCTTTTCAACGTGATTGTCCAGAAGCTTCATCAAGTATATTGCATAGGACTGGAAAGGAACCAATATCAAATAATCAAGGCAATCATAGAATTCATGCATTAGTCAACAACAATCAAGCAGCACATCAATCCACTAAAGTGGAATCTTCATGTATTATTAATGGTATAAAACTCAAAATCTTATTTGATACTGGTGCCACGGATAGTTTCATTTCATCATATGCATTAAACAAATGTGGGTTGGCAGCGCGCAGACAAAATGATTTCAGACAGGTAGAAATAGCCTCAGGAGAACTCCAATCCGTAGAATTAAGTGTGGATCAATGCAAAATTGACCTAGGGGTCTAAATTAAAAGTTTATTTCACAACCTTAGCAACTTATGATCTTGTCATAGGTATGGATTGGCTAGAAGCTCATCAACTTAGGTAGACTGTTATGGAAAAATAATTCTAGGTATAAATGATGAAGGAGAAGTGATCCAAATTCAAGGAATCAAGAGAAAAGTATCTTTACGCTACATATCCACAATGAAAATGAAGCGTTGCTCAAGAAAAGGTTGTCATGCATATGTAATTCAAGAAGTAAGTAAAGAAAAATGACCATCCTTAGAACAATATCCAGTGTTAGCTGAATTTCCGAAAGTATTTCCAAAGGAATCACCAGGATTACCCTCTGTAAGAGAGTTAGATCTCATAATAGAATTGAAACCTGGTATTCAACCAATTTGTAAAACACCTTATAGAATGACAGCTCCAGAACTTCAAGAATTACAAATTCAATTGAAGGAACTATTGGATATAGGACATATTCGACCCAGTATATCACCTTGGGGTGCTCCTCTAATTTTTGTCAAGAAGAAAGATGAATCCTTAAGATTATGCATAGATTATCGAGACTTGAATCGAGCTACAGTAAAGAATCGACATCCTATTCCTCGAATTGATGACCTCTTCGATCAAATGGGAGGAGTTGATGTCTTTTCAAAAACTGATCTTCGATCAGGCTATCATCAGCTAAGGATTTCCGAAAGCGATATTTCGAAGACTGCATTCGGAACACGCTTTGGGCATTATGAATTTACCATGGTACCGTTTGGATTAACTAATGCACCAGCAGTATTCATGAATCTTATGAATAGTGTTTTTCACAAATATCTTGATCAATTTGTACAAGTCTTTTTAGATGATATTCTCATCTACTCTAAGAATGAGGAAGAGCATGAAAACCATTTACGAATAGTATTATTCTGTCTCAGAACACCAGTTATACGGAAATTTATCCAAGTGTTCGTTCTTTCAGAAAAAATTCATTACCTCGGTCATATCATATCTGGTGAAGGGATCTCAGTAGACCCTGAGAAGGTAAAAGCAATCATGGAATGGCCAATACCGAAAAGTGCACATGAAGTACAAAGCTTTATGGGTTTAGCTGGTTACTACCGAATATTTGTGGAAGGGTTCTCCAAAATTGCAAAGCTGATTACAACCCTTTAGCATAAAGGTATTAAGTATGAATGGACTAAGGAATGTAAAAAAGCATTTTCTGAACTCAAAAGACTACTGACTAGTGCATCAATCTTAAGAGTCCCTGATATGGACAAAGAATTTACGGTATGTATTGATGCATCCAAACATGGGTTAGGTGCAATATTAATACAGGATAGAGGAGTAATAGTGTATGTTTCAAGAAAGTTAAAGCCTCATGAAGAATTCTACACTACTTACGATTTGGAGTTAGCCGCTGTAGTAATAACTTTAAATATTTGGAGACGCTATTTAGTGGGGCGAAGTTTTACATTTAAAAGTTACCATCAAAGTCTACAATATCTGTTCACTCAAAGAGACTTAAATGCTAGACAAAGACGATGGAGTGAATTCCTAAGTGAATATGACTTTGGAATATCATATATTAAGTGAAAAGAAAATATTGTAGTAGATGCTTTAAGCAGAAGACCACAGATATTTTCTCTCATACCTATCAAAGTAGATTTAAGGCAACGAGTACTAGAATATCTCATAAAAGATAGCTGGTATTTAATGGTGAGATCTAATCTTGAAAGTAAAAAGCCAAAAGAATCTAAGTTTGAAGGATATGAACTAGAAGATGATGGAATCTTACGATTTCATAGAAGGATGTATATTCCTGATAATAGGGATCTTCGAGACACTATCCTTAAGGAATCCCACAGAGAAGTGTATTGTGCATAAAATGTATGTGGATACCAAGAAACTCTTCTTCTGGTTGGGCATGAAATGTGATATCGTTCAATTCATTGCAAGATGTTTGGAATGTCAACAAGTAAAAGCAGATCATTGTCATCCAACGAGTCTTTTACAACCCCACGACATTCCTATGACCAAATGGGAGATTATTTCTATGATTTTATCATTGGGCTACCTCTTACTTCTCAAAGACACAATGCCATTTTGGTAGTAGTGGACAAATTAATGAAAACCACCAATTTCATTCCCGTAAGAGATACTTATGACGTTACTGACATAGCTCGAGTATTCATAAATGAAATTATCAGACTTCATGGAGTACCTAAGAAGATTATATCAGATAGAGATTCTCGATTCACTTCAAGATTTTGGACTTGCATGCAGTCAGCCTTAGGAACTCAATTAAATTTAAGCACAACTTATCATCCTGAAACTGATGGGCAAATAGAAAGGGTAAATCAAATACTTGAAGATATGTTGAGGATGTATGTTATGGATCAACAATCACAATGGGAAAAGTACTTATTCTTAGTCGAATTTGCATACAATAACAATTACCACAGTTCAATCGAAATGCCTCCATTTGAAGCATTATACGGCAGACCTTGCAGAACACCATTAAGTTGGGACAGGTTAGAAGATCGAGTGATAATAGGACCAGAATTAATCCAAGAAATGGAAGAGCAGGTAAAACAAATTAGACAACGATTAAAGGAAACACAGGATAGACAAAAGAGTTATGCTGATGCTCATAGAACTGATAGGGAGTATGAAGTAGGGGATCAGGTTTTCATCCGTATCAAACCAAATAAAAGTACTATCCGATTTGGAAAAATGACAAAATTATCACCCCGATTTATTGGACCGTTTAAAGTCATGGAAAGAGTTGGACCTGTTGCCTATCGTCTTGCACTGCCACCTCACTTGCATAAATTTCATAATGTATTTCATGTATCTGTATTAAGGCATTACATAATTGACCGATCCCATAACCTTCAATGGAAGGAACTGCAGGTATCGGACGAAGGAACCATATCGGTCGAACCATTACGTATACTGGAACTTAGAGTTTGACAGCTCAGAAATCGTCTAGTAGACCAAGTTAAGGTCCAGTGGGACAAGTATAGTCCTGGATCAGCTACTTGGGAAGATACGGAAATCATATGTCAAAAATACCCCAGCTTGTGTCAATTTTGAAAAGTTTTAAACCATGTTTTGTATATATTTTCCTTACTTTAAATCAGAGACTCAGAACCATTTTGAAATGATCATATATAAATGTGAAATTTTATGACATAATATCTGTTTAATTCCGCTAGTACATGGATACCAAGACGGAATATGTTATTGATCTTACTAAATTATAGTTATCAAAGTAAAGTTTAAATATTTGAGTAATTTTGCTTTTGATGGGAATTAAGATATTATAATTTTGTTTCATTTATGCATATCAATATGATTGATGAGATAGAAATCAAAGAATGATTACATTTTAATATGAAAGTTAATGACATGAATAGAATATGGCAAAGTATGTTATACTGTAGTTGACATGTGTGAATTATACATAAGCTATTGTTTTTGAATATGTTAATGAACATTTTATAAATGTATGGACAAGTGTTTATGATTGCAAATAATATATGTTACCAAGATGACCGCGTGATGACAGAAACCTCAGAACAATTAAAGCTCAAAGAGATTCCATGATATGGTATTAACCCTGATTCTACTGGGAGGGTTGGAGGTGTTACCCACTGTGAATCCTTCGAACCCTGGGGTCATGGGAGGATTGTGCGAGTTACGCTCCCCTAGACGTGTGATGATGACTGCCAGATGCCTACTAAGGATCAGGTCGATATAACCGACGTTGTCATTCTTGGAGTTTATAAATGGTTGGGCCAGTATAACTGACGCCATGACATACTCCAGTAGAGGACAAATAGGATGGGAGTGGAAGAGATTAGGAAGGATAGGGTGATTTTGTAAATCGCTGGGAACCTGATGAAATAAAACATGATCATTAAAGTTATAAACCTAAAGTATTAAAAACACCAAATTTGTAGTGCCCCTACATTAAATAAGAATTTAACCTCAATACACAATCCTAAGAAAAATGTACTAATTGCTCTCATAAATATTCATATAAGATAAAACTCTAACTTCGAGACAAAGTTTTCTGAAGGGGGGGTGTATGTAACGACCTATCTATAAAAGTAATATTAAATAAATTTTAGTAAATAAATTATATTAATCAATTAATAAAATAATAAAAATAAACTAATGAAAAAGTATTTTAATATAAGTCTAAACTTTTATATTAAAATCAAACAAAAGGAAAGTTAATCAAAATCAATATACCCTTTAAAAAAAAAAAAAAATGTATATGACACGACATGGGAAGGGTGTCACGAGGAAATGAAGCAGTGGGTGCTAGAGGAAGGATGGCCACCGCCAAGAAACAGTTTATAAACCAGAAAGAAGAGTTGGGAGGGGGATCAAAAAGAAGAAGGAAGAACGAAGAGGAGACAAAAGAAGTAAACTGAAGTTACCTACCGAAGGAGAGTTGGTTGTTCTGAGGTTCTTGGGCACAGGGGAATAGTTTGCTTCAACTGAGAAGCTTAGTGGACTGAGTAGCGAGGTTTTGCTCAGTTTGGCTAGGTGGTTTCAGTCTTTTGATAAACGGGAGCAAACTAGAGGAGTTCTGAAACATTTTCATCCCCAGTAGACATCCGTAGCAGACCAAGTAAGTACTTATCATTGAATCAAGCAATTAGTCATATGAAGTTTTGCATAAATTTAGAACATAAATTTTCTTAAAGTTTCATACTCTGTTTAGAATAGATAGCTCTATTAAAACTCCTTACAATATTTACAGTTCAGTAAATCTTTATAGTCTCAAAAATGGTTCTTTACATCAGCTCAGTCCTTACATTTTGGTCCTGATCGAGAGCAGGTCTTCTACTGGTATTACTTCTTTGAAATTTTCCATAATTTCTTCTTCCTCTACCATTCTTCGCATGAGTTGCAAATGCTTGGGACTTGCCATCTTGACATCTCTGAATTTTCCCCTTTGATATTATCCGAGACTCCTCTTGAGTACAGGGAATCCATAGTTGATCAAACTTTGGAATTTGTGATTTTCCACAAATGCTTGATACAAATGAATCACATGATTCTGGAAACCCATTAAGAGTCACAATCACAGGTTCTGATTCATCAATATTTTCTCCAATGGATTTGAGTTGATCTCTTAAATGAGAGATCCTCATAAAGTAGGAAGCCACAATATCTAATCTAGACATCTGCATATCGGGAAGTTGATTCCTCAAGATCATCTTCCGACCAATGTTGTCGACTACATATGATCCCACTAGGCATCATACATTTCCTCTGAAGTCTTCAGCTAAGAAACAAATGGAATCAAATGGTCTTTGATGGGTTCAACAAGAATTCTCTTGGCCTTAATTTCAGTATTCTTGTGTTTTAGCCTTTCCCTCGATATCTTGAGGTTCAACGATCTTCCCTGTTAAAATTGTAACTAGGTTTGGTCTTCATAATTGTTCTTATATCAATATATATTTTATGTAAAAATAAAAGAAGAAAAAATATTATTATTTTCTACCATGTTCTTCATGCTTTGTTTTGGTCAAAAGAAAATGTAAAAGGGCATGTTCTTCATGACCCTTGTGAAAATAAGAAAATTTGAATTGTTGTGTCATTTGGCCTTCCAAGTTGCCAAGTCAGCCCTCTAGAAAGACAAGTTGACTTGCCCAAAGGACATGTCTCTTCACTTGAACAAACAACTATATATTGGCACATATCCTCCACCATTTGGCCTCTAACTCGAGTCTTTTTTGTGAAAAGCAATTCGGGTCTGTGGCATGGAATTTGAAGCACATAAACTGAGTTTTCTGTGGCACCTTCTATCTCTGTGAGTGCAAGTTACATGAGACACCATTATCTATGTGATGTGAGCTACCGGAAGGCACCATTCTCTGTGGGATGTGAGCTACAGGAAGACACCATTATCTCTGTGAATGCGAGCTACAAGAAGACACCATTATCTCTATGATGCGAGCTACAGGAAGACACAATTATCTCTATGATGCAAGCTACAGGAAGACACTATTCTCTGTGTAATGAGAGCCACTGGAAGACACCAATTTCTGTGTGATGTGAGCTACTATCTCTGTGTAATACGAGCTACAGGAAGGCTGTCATCTTTGTAAAACAAGGCATCTAAAGGACAAACAAGAAGCATATTGGTTAACTATCTTGTGAACATAACATGGCAGGGTTTGGAGGGCTGACTTGGCATTTGGATAAGTGGTTAGTTTGACTTGGATTTCTCTTGTTGATGAAAAATCTATAAAGAAAGGATTGTTGGGTTTTCCCCTTGTGGGTTTCTCCCTGCCCTCTGGCCTAATCTCTGGTGTCTCTTGTCTCTTGTGCACTATATTTATATATTTGAATGTATAATTTCTTGATGACAAAAGTAAATGAAGTAAAAGCTAAAAGGAAACATAGATAACAGTCACAAGTAATTATCATGTTAAGAAATTCTATCTTGCATTCAAATTTCAACATAGCATCAGAGCAAAGGTGAAGGCGAAGGACACAATAAACATAAGGACAAAAAGAAGTAGAGGAATACTTGCTTGGGATCTATGATTTGGTATGAAAGTCTGAGGCATAAAATCAACATTATGATCCGAACTCAGTGACAGCCCAAACTGTGTTTAAGGGACGAGATTCCTGAAGGTAATTTTCACATTCTTTGTGATTAGTCTTTTCTGTATTTGAGGGCTGAAGATCTCTGAGACCAGCTTCTGTGCATAGGGACGAAATCTCTAAGGCCAATTTCTGTGTATAGGGCCAAGATCCCTAAGGTACTTCTCTGTGGAAAAGGAACAGATCACATGTAATTTATCTCTGTACTATTGGGTCACATTCCTGTGCAATAAGAGAACCCAATTCTCTATGCCATCTTTGAGATTATAATCAGGTTGAAAAAGACAGACTTAGCACTTGTCTATGCCAAGAATTCTTGTAAGACTCTGAATTTTTTTCAAGGCAAAAGCAGACTTATAACCACAGCAAAGAAAATCTGAAGTTTCTCAAGATTGGTAGCAAGTCCTCAATACAGCAATCCAGAGTCTATATGTCAAGTCTAAACTTTTGACAAATCCGAGCCTTTATAAATTTATGTCAGGACTGATCTATTTTATGTCTGTGGAACCCTGTAAAGAGGTCCAAGTTACCTCGTGGCAAAGTGATCTTCAAAGTTTAAGACAAGTCTAGAAGATTAGTACGAATAATGACTTTGAAGCTTGAGAAGAAGACTGTGTATGACATCCAAATCCCTCTCTGTGATTGAAGCAAAATAACTCCAATCCTTTGTGGGACAGTAACATAACTGTGCCTTGAATCAAGGCCAAAGTCTACATAGTTATGATCCCTGTTTGTGAAAGAAAACTAGACCAATTGAGGGCCGACTCTCCTCAAGGAACAATGCAAGTATTGACAAGATGAATGCATTGTTTCATGACTGTGTGGCCGCAGGACTGAGGTAACCCTAGCCACGATGGACTATGAATAAGACCGAAACTTCAGTCAAGTTATGTCCAGAATCATGAAAGCTTATGCAACAAGGACCGAGCATCATTAAGCCTCAAGCCTATAATGTTACTGTAATATCCCCAAATTTATGAACATAGTAGTCACTAAGGAATTTTGCCCAATTTTAGTAATATTAATTAAAAAGGGGCAAATATTATTGGAGAAAGGTGGCTAGTATTATTTTATTGGAGAATAACGGCAAATTATTATTTTATTAAATGGTGGAAAAAGTAAATTGGTGGAAAATGGCCCTCACCAATAAAATAATATTAAAAAAGGAGTCTAGAGACATGAGGAAAAAATATAAAAAGAGGATGGACTCATTTGTGGATTATTTTTTGACTATTATGTTTCATCTTTCATCTTCTCTTGGGGCTGTTTAGCACAAAAAGAAAAGTTTTGTTTAGCACATGAATTTCGAGCTGACATTCCACCCTCATTTTGGAGAACTTTGAGTGTCTCCCTAGTGAGGAAGTTTAGGAGTCCAATTCAGGGCTTCTCTTGAGCTTGTTGCAGGAGATTAGATCAACTTTGTGCATTTCCTAGGCACAGGAGGGTTTTGTGGTACATCTTTTGGAGCAACGACTGGGGTTAGTGATTTTGGGCTTTTGGAGGGAGTTTTCACTTGGCTGTAGCAGGAGTTTGTTGGTATTTTGAAGGGCAGAGATTGAGAGAATCGCTAGGGCCGAATTTCTCTTATTTATACAATGCACAAAGCTCATTGGCTGAAGATTGCGTAGGAGAGAAGAGCAACAGATTTCAGGAGAGATTGGGGTTGGAAATAAAGCCTATTTTTATAGGAGAATTTGTGTGGAGTTTGAGTGGCTATTCAACAGTTGTTTGGAGCAGATTTGAGGAGAGCTTTTTCAGGCAGAGCCATTCGCACTTTTTGGGGTCATCCGGGTTAGATGGAATTGGGGCAAACCCTTTATGGGCTTTGTTGGGATTGGTGTGTAGAGGCCAGGGTTAATTTTTTAGAGTCTTTTGAACGATATACAGGCAAGAAACCTAGTAGGGCGTATAGCCAAGTAAGAGCCATTTGCACCATTTTGGAGGGCTTTTTCATCATTTGCATTCAGCCCAAACCGTTTCCGGTTTTTTTTTGGGTTTTGGGAGAGGATTTTAAACCTAAATTTTTAGAGCATTCCGAGAAGTATTCACCCTTGAGATCAACGTTCCAGCCAACAATCAACAACTCATTATTTCTAGGTAGTGCGCAAATCACGTTGGGGCCATATCTACCACTTGGGCTTGAGCTCAACTCATTTTATATACTCGTTTATCATAAAATTAATAAAATGGTTCAGATTATGTTGTTGGACATTTTGGTGTTTTAATTGCTATGTATGAGTTCCAGTTTATTTATTGTTCTTAGTCCATTACTTGGTATTAGTTGTTAAATTCTAGTTAGGAATATTATAGTGGCATTAGAGCCATGATCTTGACTAGTTGTGGGTAGCCAATTAGATCATGGAATATTTGGGCATGTATGCACAGTGATGGGTTAAACCATAGACAACCCATGGCTCAAGGAAGATTTAGTATTCACTAATTCTGGGGTGGAATCCACTGGAACGATGAGAGATTGGCCCAGTTGAGGAAGGTGTTGGACCAGATCCATCCTCGTCCTTACAACAAAGACACTAGAGGTGAGCAGGTTGTGGGGTGCAACCATCTACACTTTGTGGGGAAAGTCGATAGAATCAGGGCAACAGATCTCCTCAAAAGGAGCAGACAGGACAGGGACAATTAGAGGGTGAGACCAGGGGGCACTTTTGCTGCTGGAGACCTCACTTTAGATATCAGGAGTTTGACGAGGAGGTTGAGCATGCAGTTGGGGGCACACAGGAGTGTGAGGAGCTTGTCTATGTGTCCAATGTGATGTAGGAGTCACCCTTGTTGGAGATCCCTATGGTAGCTCTGATTGGCATCCTAGTGGAGAGAGTATAGCACACAATCAGAGGACCATATATTGATGAGGTGTCCAGAGCTATGACCGAGTTTACAGATGATCACTGCCCACATCAGTTTAATCAGTTCGAGGCCAACCTTTTAGCATTGAATAAGAAGGCCATGATAGTATGAGAGGCCATTCTGCAGCAAAACGAGGAGCTGGAGGGCATGAGAGCAGTTTGTGCTAAGTCATCGGCCAAACTGACTCGCGTTGGGGAACGATTTGATTCCTTAATGGTAAAACAAGAGTACACATTGGAGCATCAAATCATCCCTCTTTAGACATACATAGATGGGGCTTGTAGTACTAGTTGGTTGCCTCTACACGTTGGAGAGGGAGAGGCAGAGTCACATCGACAGATTTTATGTTTTGACCAAGATGGTGAGATGAGGCGACATGATTTGCACAGGGTGCAAGATTCACAGGATGAAAGGCTTGTTTTGTGTACGAGAGTTTGTGCATTTCGTTCCTCTCTTGGGGTTGGATGGTGAGAGATTCTGAGTTGGTACATGATGGAGTGGGTTAGGTGTCGAGATATATCCCTGGCCATAGTCCCACAAGGGTTGTGGGTTACCAGAGGGGCTCCAAGGCCAGACTATTGCTGGGATCTAGCTGGGATCCCCCGTCACATCAAGACATTGGTCGGTGATAGCAAAATCTTTGTGATGGATCCAGTGCTTGAGTACATACACACTTTCAGATTTCCATATGAGTTCTAGATAACCCTACTAACAGGATCAATTGACAGGGGAGAAGGTAGATTTCGTGAGTTGCCATGGCAGGTTGGCCAGACATGGGGTCATAGGAGGATCAACACACTCCAGCAGGGGTTGATCAGAGGAGGTGGCATAAAATGACCACCAGACAAAGTGTTGTATGAGGATGAGTATTTTTTGCGAATATGAGGGGCGCATATGTCGCAGAGAAGCAACGTCTTAGTGACACTGCCACTGGCACTTAGGGAAGTTTTCTTGTCAGATCTCTCCTGATAGGATTAGGAGGGTAGGTCCACTCTATCCAAGGTTATGGAAGTGTGGTGGTAGAGATGGTGACCTTGACATGATGCGAGATGATGCATATGGACTCAATATTAGACCTTGACATCCAGGGGTATATAGGGGCATGCAGCGGTGCGCAACAGTATGTGTTGGAGCATAGAGGTGTGCAGTGGTGTGCAAGGTTGCACCGTGGTGTAGGAGGAGTGATTCAAATCACACTGCATTTCCTCATAGAGTGATAGACACATCGATACAAGAGGGATACCAATTGATCCGAGATGATGCAGCATGTAGTAGGGTCTGATGGTGCACAAAGATGTGTGACTGGGTTCAGTTGTATGCTAGGGGACACGAGGATACATGGTTATATGCTGTAGTGTGCGGGGTTACACTGCATACTAAGGGAGTGCTACTATTAGGGAGATTCCTTGACGAGGATGTCAGGCATGCCATTGGGGTGGACATACCCAGGTTGGGAGAGTGTATCGATCATAGGATGCGCCGGGAGCGTCTACATGGGTTCTTGATCATACCCATCAAAACCCACACATATTCCACTCGTTGGCACCACGTGTAGTCGAGGGTAGCCTTGTTGTGTTCGATTTAGACCAACAGTGTGGATAACAGGACTTGGGGGATTTTCCTGAGACGACGCTATGACATTCAGTGCCTCAGGGGCACGATATATATTCTCTAGTGGAGGAGCATGGTCAACGTGTGAGTTGACAACCACAAGCTAGGAGATGAGATGATCTTCTGTAGGGGTGGCATATCGTTCATCACTAAGCCTACACCTTGGGAGCTGGTCATGGGGGAGATATGTGCTACTCTTTCCACAGGGCATGTCGGGATCCTGCATGAGTAGAGGATACCATGTATGACTGAGACAATTTTCCAGTGGGTGTTCAGGCTCTAGACATTGTATTGGCACATTAAAAGAGGGCAAATGGAAAACTTAGTGGTGATGGTTGGCTGGAGTAAGATGGATTGACATACACTGAGTCAATTGTGAGTATCAGATACCGATCTATTGGCTACATTCGGGGTGTAGCTATTCAACACATGTGCTTTCCAACGATCATTAGTACTATGCAGTGGTAAGCATAGGGAATTTTAGCATGCATCAAATTAGTTCATGATATATCAAGCCTATATTTTGATTGCATGCAGGGACTAGAGGCAAGGCACAAATGGATTCCAACAGTTGTCAGAGATATGTCGCAGCAAGTTTGGCTATGGGATCTAGGGATTCAGTTGGTTGATTGATCACTCTGTCTGATGATGAGCGAAGTCATGGCAGAGAGTGATCTAATTCACTCTTGGGTTGACACATGGGGGTTCATAGAGGCCTTCATCATATGGTGAGGCAGGCTTTCCCTATTGCTGCACGAATTCAAGGTTAACTTTAGATATGTAGGCTTTGGCATCATGGAGATGCTTGGGCAGGATGTATTTGGCCTTTATCAATATTTCACCATCGGGTTCCAGGAGAGGAGGATACGTTATGCGCACGATGGGGAGTCAATTGTAATTAGAGTGGCACAACGTCGGTGTGGTGGCATTTTTTTGAGATTAGCATGGGTCCCTGGTATCAAGGGATTCATATCTGACAGTATGGTGCACGGATTCAAGGTGACCTAGTGGCACATTTGGGACCCTAATATTGTTTGCAGTGACAGTTTGGGTCAGCAGAGAGAGGGAGCACTTGTTCGAGCATTGCCTGAGGACAACCAATTTTTGGCGAGGAGGATTGTAATATTCCCAAATTTGTGAGCATGGCAATCACTAAGGACTTTTGCCCAATTTTAGTAATATTAATTAAAAAGGGGCAAAAATTATTGGAGAAAGGTGGCTAGTATTATTTTATTGGAGAATAATGACAAATTATTATTTTATTAAATGGTGGAAAAAGTAACTTCATTTAGGAAATAAGTATAAGCCACCAGTCTTATTGAAAGACATTACTAACATTTGATGTATTTTAAAAGATCGTGTCCTCTCCTTCTTGAGGATAAAAATACAATCAATATGATAGGTGCTTCGATCCTTCCCTGCACACAAAGACTTATTTTTTAAAGTTAGACAATCAGAAAATGACAATTTTAAGGTTTGCAATTAACACTTATAGAAATTGCAATTCTGAAAGTTGGCAGGTTTTGGAGGATTTTGGATAATGAAGCATCTAGGGTGTTGAGAAATTTAGGGCATTCAAAGTTAACAATATCTCTGCTTGATAATTGCTTGTGATGCACTTTTACTTCTTTATCTTATAGTCTTTTCTCCATTGGCTTATTCATGCGTTCTTTCATCAAGACAATTACCACAATGCATAAAAGACAAGTGACACAGTATGTAGGCTTCTTCAGCCAGGGCCAAAACCTCTCACCTCTTGAGAGGAAACCCAATCAAAATTCTTCTTCTAGATCGTCAATTGATAAGTACCAAGACCATGACACAGACCCTTGACTCTAGTATCCTTCCAAGAACCTTGTCACTAACCTTGATGCTCTGCCTCTTCCTTCCTTCACGTTTCTCCATGATCTTGAACTTCTCTCCACGGATCCTTCTAGAGAAACTCAGTCTCTATCCTTCTCACTGTTCCTTCACAACTTTCCCTAGATAATCTCAGTCTCTAGGTATTTTCTTCGACCTCCCAGAAGAAACCTTCTCTTGCTGCCCCAGAAGAAACTTTGTTGCCTTAACTTCGCAGTGCTCAAAAGAAACTTCGTTGTCCCAAAAGAAAGTCCTTTTCATTGATCCAGAAGAACCCCTAACTTCGCATTACCCAGAAGAATCCTTTTTCTCCTTCTTCACACTTCTGCTTCTCCCCTTTCTTTGCACTTCTTCTTGTCTCAATACAAGTTGAGTTGCTTGCGTTCAAATGGAGGACGAGTGTGAGTATATATACACCACATCACATGTCCTTTAGGTCGACATGTCTGCTGGAGGTAGGCCGACTTGTTCTAAAGAGTTCCTTCATCATTGTAGGTTGACTTGAAGAGGATAGATGACAAGTTCTTGGAGGATACTTTACATAGAAAATATTGACCTTTTACGAAGTGTAACATGACTTCATTACATGACAATGAATCTAACATTTTATGACTAGATGGAAAATAAATGCTAAAGACTCTCAATGGGGGTCTTGACTCAAAAACAAAATCCCTTGCTCATGAAAACCATGAAGCAAGTCAATAAAATAATTTTATTTTTCTTATTTACATCTCCTTACATAAAATCATAATTACATGTCATTATGCATTAGGGGAATTTTGACATTGAAAATGGGCCTCCTAAGGAAATTATAAAATAATAGTGGAAATAATAAAATAAGATTTGGTTACATCATCAAATTTTAGAGGGAAAAAAGAAAAAACTATTTTTTCAACTCGTATTTTCAACTTATCTTCCTATGGGTTTACTCAAATTTTGAGTAGAAACACTTGTTGGATGCAGAATTTGATTCATCATCCAATGGGTACCCATGTTCCATACTTTTGATGGACCTTGCTACACAAAAAATGAGAAATACATGAAAAATGTGATTGCAATCATGTTTTTTTCATGCATTTCTAATTCGTGTAGTAGGGTACATCAAAAGTATGCAAGATGGGTACTCCTTGGATGAGGAATTAAATTTTGCATCCAACGAGTCCTCCCACCCGAAATTTGAGTAAAACCTTAGGGAGATAAGTTGAAAATACGAGTTGAAAAAGTAGTTTTATTATTTTATTTTTTTTAATCTTTTTACTTTTTTACTCCCAAAATGGTGAATCATCCCCCATGGTTGACATCGTCATCTTGAATCCTATTAGTTATAAAGTTTATTTTGGTTGTACATTTTTCTTAGGAGGCTCATTTTAGACCTCAAAATTCCCTTAATGAAGATTGAACCTAGTTACACTTTTCAATGCTTCCTCTTAACTAGGTAGATATTCATAATGGTACTTGGACTTTCTCAATTTGAAGAATCTCTCATAAGAAGAATTCAATTTTGTAACTCATTTGTATAACATCATATCAACCATCATTGTTATATAGCAAGACCTTGACTAACAACTCTATCTCTCCATAGGATTAGAGCACAATGCTGGTGAGACCAATGATTTGTAGACATACTTATCTCTCTAGGAACATCCTCCACGGAGTTCACTCAGGATATGCTCCACAAGGACTATTCTTTTCTTGGACTCCCCAATCCCACAAAAAATATCGGTCCTCCACGACTACTCTTACTGTTGGATGCCCTATCTCATCCTCAAAGAGCATCAGATGCCAAATGGTTATACAATCCTTCATTTTGTCTTCCCAAGTGAAGAACAAAACAACATGTCTATCTCTCCTTTTCAAACCAGGAGGACATATTCCATTAAAGGAATGTACTCATTCCTATCACAAAGGAATGTACCTAAGCTCCCTTCTTAGAAATTTTCTAAATTTCTTTCAAGTAAGAAACTTGTTTTCAGGCTCCCTCTTAACCGCAGACCTATCGCAGCTCCTCATGTGGAGATCCTAAAACAACCAACGACTTGAAGAGCTCCTTCCTTTGATGTCATGAATTTCTTCTTCGTCGAGTCTTCACCTTTAGGAACTTCTACATAGGGCACAAATCATCCATCACTTTATTCATGGGTTAGTCATGTCCTCAACTCATCAGAAAGTGATCCATCAGAGTTTCCATTTGGCTTTGCTTCATGCCATTTTGTTTTTGTGCCATATTTTTCAGAGGGACATGACATCCTTCTATATGGTCCACTTGGAATTCATCCACAAATTTCCCTTTGGCAGTCCTACATAAGCCCATCTAGTTATTAGTTAAAAAATAATCAATGAACACTTCAAATCAAAATTACCTTTGTGATGCTTTTTTCACCATGACATCTTCTTGTAAGTATCAACATCCTATATGCAAATACACACATCTCCCACTGACATCCATTATCAAGGGTCTCTATTCTTTTTCGACCTCCATCAAAGTCTTCACATCTTGTCCAAGAGATATTCTAGTCCCATCTTCTTGGACTTCGGATGTTGAATTCTTTCTACCATTGTTGCATATTATCATGATCTATTCATGTCTCTTCTCACACACTTCATTCCCAGGAGCTTCCAATCATAGTACCTTGATTGTAATAAACTTACTCATGATTCATGTGAGAACATATTATGTTGATTTAATCTAGTGTGACTTGTGATTTGCTACGATTCTTCAAAGGAGGAGATCCTTTCTTCTCATGATCAGATTTCCTAGGATGGAAGTAGTGATCCACATTATTTGCAACCATATGACATGAATTTCATACTAGTCTGTGCGAGCATACATACTCATCTTTTATTTTGGTCATCCAGACTTCCTGTAACACCTTCATTCGAAAGGACTTTATCCTTTAGACCCGCTTTCCTGTTATGTCATCATACCATTATTCCTTGAATCCCACAAGTTGGAATTCCTAATGAAAACCTTGCTTTTTCTTTCTAAATCAGTGAATCCTTTGATAAGGATTTCATCAAAGAAAGTTTGAGGATGTTTCATATCCTCACCTGACAAATGTTTTCTTTATTGACTATGATGATCCCAGTTGATGATGACCTCTGCTTCTTTCTAATGAGGTTTTCCTAAGAGCTTCTTTTTCTTTGTAATCAATAGGACTTGTACCACACATACTTTCTACTTCCCATGTCACGAGCTCTTCTAATGCTTCTATCATGCTATTTTCTAATATGATGCATCCTATCTTATTTAAACTGCACCCTATCTATAATTTACAAGTGGAAAGTACCTTCTAGAGAACAAGATCATCTTAGTCATATTAGAGATCTTTTACTTCTTCATTCTTAGGCTTCTTTGTCTTTGGTTCATTCACTTCATCAGTAGAATAGTCTTCTTCCTTGCCCTCTTACGATTAGGACAATCTTTCCTGTAGTGCCCAATATTATGAAAACCATAACGTCTTTCCTTAGCCATGTTCTTCTTTTTCTTCTTTAGAGTACTAAACTTTCCAAATTTTCCTTTTCGTCTTGACATTATTTGTTCCCTTCTATCTGATCTTTTGTCACTTTCATTCTTCATCTTGTCTTCCTCTGCCTTGCAGAGATACCATAATCTGATGAATGGGATAGATTCCTCTTCCCTAGTAGCAATGAGGTTACCTTGTTCATCAGTTAATGCATTTAGAATAGCGAAGATTATTTCGTTATCAGATACCATCTCTCCTAGATCCTTCAGTTGACCTTTTATTTGAGATACCTTTGAGAGACATGACGATATCCCTTCATCCTTTGACACCTTCAATTTATGAAGATCAGATCTAAGTGATAATATCTTTTTTATCGTGCTTCTAGAGAAAAGTTCTCCCAGCGTATCATATATTTCTTTAGATGTCTCCAGTTTGGCTACATAGGAAATGAGTGGATCTTTGATGAAATCCTTAAGAATCTTTTGAGTTTTGAGACCCCTTCCCATGTATTCAGACAATGCTTGTTCTTCGGATGGCTTGGAGACCTTCCCATGGACATGATCAATTACTTCATTTACTTTGAGGACAATGTCTTTCCTTCTTTTCTATACAAGAAAGTTTGATATCCCAACCAAATTTTGGTCTTCCTTGAAAAATGAAGTCATTTTTACTAGATTGTATTATAATAAGAGGTGCTTACTTGTGAAGATCAAATCTTCAACTTGATGATGAACTCGCTGCTTCTAACTTCAAATCTTTTGGTGAGTGAGGACCACCTTCTATGAGATCTTCAATAGAGAGAGGATTGATTTAATCTTTCTTAGATTTGAAGAACTTCCACTTCCTTCGACGATGTGATGATATCTGAAGTGATTCTAGGGTTTCAATGTTTCTTCCTACTTCCTTCTTTGATGTAGGGTTTCTATGATGTAGATCTCGATCTTCTTGCTTTGATGCCTTTCTTTGAAGATTGATTCTCTTGTGTCTACTTGCTTTCAATCGCCCCTTCTTGTCTTCAACACCTAAGCTTCGTTACCATGTTGAGAAATCTAGGGCATTCAAAGTTAACAATTTCTCTGCTTGATAATTGCTTGTGATGCACTTTTACTTATTTATCTTATAGTCTTTTCTTTGTTTGCTTATTAATGTGTTCTTTCATCAAGACAATTACCACAATACATAAAAGACAAGTGACACAGTGTGTAGGCTTCTTCAATTACCGCCAAAACCTGTCACCTCTTGAGAGGAAAACCCATTCAAAATTCTTCTTCTAGATCTTCAATTGATAAGTACCAAGACCATGACACAAACCCTTGACTCTAGTATCCTCCCAAGAACCCTGTCACTAACCTTGATTCTCTGCCTCTTCCTTCACCTTTCTTCTTGATCTTGAACTACTCTCCATGAATTCTTCTAGAGAAACTCAGTCTCTATCCTTCTCATTGTTCCTTCATAACTTTACCTAGAGAATCTCGGTCTCTAGGCCTTTGCTTCAACCTCCTAGAAGAAACATTCTCTTGCTACCCCAGAAGAAACTTTGATGCCTTAACTTCTCACTGCCTAGAAGAAGCTTCGTTGTCCTAGAAGAAAGTCCTTTTCGTTGATCCAGAAGAAACCCTAACATTGCATTATCCAGAAGAACCCTCTTTTTCCTTCTTCACACTTTTGTTCTCTTCCTTCTTCGCACTCCTATTTCTTCCCTTTCTTTGCACTTCGTCTTGTCTCAATGCAAGTCAAGTTTATTGCGTTTAAATGGAGTATGAGTGTGATTGTATATACACTACATCACATGTCCTTTAGGTCAACATGTCTGCTTGAGGCAGGTTGGATTGTTCTAGAGAGTTCCTTCATCGTTGTAGGCCAACTTGAAGAGGATAGATGACAAGTTCTTGGAGGATACTTTACATAGACAATATTGACCTTTTACAAAGTGTAACATGACTTCATTGCATGAAAATGACTCTAACATTTTATGACTAGATGACATATAAATCCTAAAGACTCTCAATGGGAGTCTTGACTAAAAAACAAAATCCCTTGCTCATGAAACCCATGAAGCAAGTCAATAAAATAAATTTATTTTTCTTATTTACATCTCATTACATAAAATCATAAGTACATGTCATTATGAATACCAAACCTAGTTACACTTTTCAACATAGGGTTTGTAAACCCTAGCTAAAGCACAAATAAGAAAAATCCTATGGCTAATCATTTCTATTGGAAGAAGAAGACCTAGCTCTTGAGAAAGACATAAATGATATCATGTTGATAAAGGACTAGGATGGTTATAAGAAGTACAATATTAAGATGGAGTTGATTCTCTTCTCAAAAGATAAGTACCTTGGATATCCTTTCTTTGATTACTATTATTATTATTGTCTTCATCTTTGGATAGTCTGTTGTACTTTGCTTAATTATATTTTCTCTTCCATAGTATTTTCCTAATAAAGTTTGCACATCAATAATAAGAGTTGCCCAAGGCTTGACAACAAATGAAAGAATGGGAAGAACATAACAAAGCACAAAGACTTTCTGAATTATGAAAGAAAATGAATAGAGAAAGAGAGAGCAATTTGAAGTATGCATTAGATCTAGCATACACTTCATAGCAGCATAAAGGTTTTTCCCATAAGAGGAAGATGTTCATGTTAAGATGATTACCTCATAAGAGTTATCTCAGATTTTAAAGAGGAGCCTCATGATTGAAGAAGACCTCATACTTTGGGAAAGAAGGACTCATGAAGAAATATTGACTTTAAAGGGAGTTGGAAACAAAAGTTGACATAAAAGATCTTACACGACAATTTGGAACCTAAGGATACATTGTTTGGGTTGGAAGTGATGATGATGATTAGAGATACTATAGATGGTTGGATCTAATATGGTTTTTTGGAAGAGCATGAAGCAATATTTTGTTACAATGTAGAGGCAAGAGATATGGTATTTTGTACAATAAGCTGTGAAGCTGTTTTTGGCTCCGTAAGAACATTTGATGAATTATTTGACAATGTTTTGAACTTGATCGTGATACTCTATAAATATTTTTAGAGAACCTGGTTTTTCATGGAAGGTCAAAGCACTTTATGATTCAAGAATATGGTGCATATATGAGCCAAGAAGCTACAATGGATCTCCACGAACAAACAGGTAGTCGATGCATTGATGAAGTCTCTTCCCAAGGGATAAGATACATATGTTTTACACAAGCTCAGGCTTGTGGATATCTCCTCCCTGGTTGAGAGAGTGTGAGGATGGACACCATGTTCTCCATGTGTTATGGGCAGGACTAACGGCTGTAATTCTTGTACATGAACACATATAGGGAGAATGGTGGATTGGATAAGCATCAAGGACAAACATTCTTGAGTCATGTACTGTGACTAAGACTAACAACAGTAAGTCAAGTACATGGACTTGGTTAAAGAATGGTTATGTGGATATAATTTCCTTGAGATTAGGAGGAAATGTTCTTGTGAGGACATACCTTGGTGAACCGAGGTGGGGTATGTGCCTTGAGAGGTGGTGGTGTCCTATTGAGTGCCTCCCAGCATTGTGCTATGATCTAGTGGAGATATAGAGCTTACTTGATATGGCCTTGGTATTTTGAAAATGCTAGTTATGATGTTGTTATCGTCATTGATGGTTATCAATATAGATCCTTTCTCATAGAAGTCTTCAACTTGAGAACATCCCAATGATTCATTATGAATACCTCCCTAGTTAAGAGAGAGTGTTTAAATTGTAACTTGGTTTGGTCTTCATAATTGTACTTATTTCAATATATATATTTTAGTAAAAGTAAAAGTAAAAGAAGAAAAAATACTATTGTTTTCTAGGATGTTCTTCATGCTTTGTTTTGGTCAAAATAAAATGTAAAAGGGCATGTTCTTCGTGACCCTATGAAAGGAAGAAAAATTGAATTTTTGTAAGTGTCATTTGTCCTTCCAAGTTGCCAAGTCGACCCTCCAGAAAGACAAGTCAGCCTACCTAAATGATGTGTCTCTTCACATGAATGAACTACTATATATTGGCACATATCCTCCACCATTTGGCATCTAACTCTGGTCTCTTCTATGAAATAAAATTCGGGTCTATGGTATGGAATTAGAGGCACATAAAACGAGTTTTTTGTGGCACCTTCTATCTTTATGAATGCAAGTTACATGAGACACGATTATCTCTATGATGCAAGCATTAAGAAGACACCATTGTTTGTGGGATGTGAGCTACAGGAAGACACCATTTTCTTTATGATGCGAGCTATAGGAAGACACAATTATCTTCGTGATGTGATATACATGAAAACGCTATTATCTGTGTGATGTGAGCCACTAGAAGACACCAATCTCTGTGTGATGTGAGCTACTATATCTGTGTAATGAGAGCTACAAGAAAGCCAGCATATTTGTAAGACGAGGCATCTAAAGGATAGGCAAGGAGAAGATTGGTTAACTATCTTGTGAACCAAACATGGCAAAGTTTGGAGGGATGACTTGGCATTTGGATCAATGGTTAGTTTGACTTGGATTTCTCTTGATGATGAAGAATCTATAAGGAAAGGATTGTTGGGTTTTTCCCTGGCCTCTAGCCTAATCTCTGGTGTCTCTTGTATCTTATGCACTTTATTTATATCTTTGAATGTATGATTGCTTGATAACAAAAGTAAATGAAGCAAAAGCTAAAAAGAAACATAGATAATAGTCACAAGTAATTATCATGTTAAGAAATTCTACCTTGCATTCTATTTTCAACATTGCCTTCCACATATTCCATGACATTCTATTCTACTCTTCCAAGCTCGAAAATTTGTTGCACCTTCCAACTTATTTTCAACCTTAATAGAGGGATCCATCTGGTCAAGTATTTGGTCAGATATTTGATTGCACAATAGGTTTCTTCAAGGAGTGACCTCACTAGTCTTTGTTCACCAAAGCTCTGATACCATGTTGATTTTCTAGTGTTAAATAGACAAGCACAATTTTTTGCAACTAATAATTACTTCCAGTGGTATATGATAGTATTTTAGCGCAGTCCATAATATCATTTAGCAATTACACTTAGAAAAATCAACAATAAATGCAATGAAACAATAAAGATCACAATAGAAAAGCCATGCATAGTAGACACCAAAATTTTTCCTTAGGAAAACCAAACTCGAGAGAAAACCCAACAATCTTTTCTTAGAGAAATTGTTTAGTTCAACAAAAGTACAATATGATATTTTTCAAGTCAAACTTGGTCAACCCAAACCAAAAGACAATTCTGGTCAAACCTAGTCAAATAAGTTGAAATTCGACGTTTTGCGACTACTAGTCAACCTGGGCCAAACATGCTAGAAAAGCTCAGTCAACTGGCAAGAAAACTAGGTTAATGATGCCAAGAAAACTTGGTCAATGCTGCCTAGAAAACTCAATCAATGTTTCCCAAAAAACTCATTCAAACAACCTAGAAAATATTTTGTCAACTTGCCCAAAACTATGGTCAAACTACCTAAAAGTATTTCAGTCAAATTTCCTAGAATTACAGTCAAATTTCTAAGAAGAATTTCGGCCAAACTTCAGTCTTCTTCTTTTCTCTTTTCTTCGCATGTGTGGATAGAAGAATAAATGATTTGTTGTTGGATGAGTGAGTGAAAGTGGAGGAGTCCCACTCAAAAATAATGATTCAAGGTGTGGTGACTTTTGACCAAAATTCACACGCCCTCGTATGTGGGGCTGACCTGTCATTTTGGGGCCTACATGAGCTCCAAAGTAATAATTTAAATTTAATTTTCTTTTTCTTTAAATTGCCTACATATGTAGCTAGGGAATATGTTCTGCAACTACCCATAAATCAACAGGTTGTAGTTGAATAATGTCTAAGTTCCTAATATTCTAAACCTATGATTCTAGGATCATGTTCATGGTTTCTACTAGGGGTGGCCTTCATTCTTTCATAGTAACCTCTTCACCACCTACCAAATCATTTTCTAATCCTCTTTTTCATTTTTTTTTGCTAAAGCACCACATTTCCTCACATTCAATCCCTTTTGATCACATCCATTAATATGTAATTTTCCATATTCCCCTTTGCTTTTTCTTCATTATTGTTTAGAAAACATTAACATTTATTTACCAAATGCTTATATGTCATGACATCTAGCACATTGGAAATGTATTTCAACATAATCCAAACTTTGCACATTAGATTGACTCTCCAACACAATTTGAATATCCTTCGCCGTACTCTCTTTCAATTTTTATTCCACTAGTATGTGGGCCACTAAGCATATCGTATCAATGTCAAATTGCTAGTACATTTAAAAGGGCCCATGGCTATCTCCAATGGCCTTAAATTATCATTAGATCAAAGCTACAAGATAGTCTTGATATTTTTACTCAAACAATATGCAATGAGATCCTATCCACCCTAGGATCAAAACTTGCAACCCATTTCTTCAAGGATAAATTCGTAGAACTCCAAAATCATCTCACCTTTAGGATAACTGCTACATCCTCATTTATTTCAAAATGGAATGTCAACCATTTTCTTACTAGAGTATGGTAACCAAGCAAGTATTAAATTACAAGTTTCCAAATTCTCTCAATCCATAAGGAAATCTCTTCTTTGAAACAAATTTACCATAAAATCTTCCTATCAAAGTTTTTCTTGATCAATCCACAACTTGCTCCATTGTGATGCCCTCCCCTAAGATCACCTTTGTCCTATCTTTTTAAGATTGACACACTTCTTTCCTTTCCTTTTTGGATTGATTTGAGGACCACCTCATTCCTTATACTACATACTTTTGGGTGGTTTCCTCTATGAATATGGGATAACCACCTTCAAACTATTTACCTACTTGACCCTTGAATATTCTTGACAAGTTTTTGGAGTAGACATGTTCTTTGAGGTAAAGAAATTCCTTCCAAGACCTTCCTCAAACCCTTGTATAAAATCATCGTCGATGAAACAATATGATCTATTAATGTTGAGGTTCGTTCCAATGATCACTATCTAAGACTTTTAGCTTTGATCTTGTACCACTATTAGACTTGTCATTCCTTGTAACATTTTTCCTTCCAATGTTTACTAAGATTTTAGATAATTATGGTCGTGTAGGTAATTGAACCACTAGAGATCATACCTTAGAGACTTTCTTCCTTGGGGAAGTTACCATGAAGCCCTCACCTTGACTATTATCTACATTGTCTCCAATAATGATGATGGGAAGACCTTGACCTAGATTCACAACATAATTGAGCTACTCTGTCTCTTGCACTAGGTTCTGCATAATCCTAAACCTCCAATATTTATGCTCATCTCCCATTTTCTTCTCTCCCCCAAAACATATTCAATGATGTGAACTTACTCAAATAATCAAATGTTTGTTTTTAATGGTTTTGCATGCACACTTCTTATCGTTGTATAGTATATTTAAATACATATTTTTAGAATAAAATGTTGTGTTTATTAAAAGGATGAAGTACCTTGTTAAAGTTTACTTGAATACTTTTGGATTTTCAATGTGATGATTTTCTTGAAACCAACTTTGGTAATTAACTTGATCACTGTAATAGTGGTGATAAAAATTTTAATTGCACATATAAAACAATGATTTAGGAAATAATCTTTCTCTTCTTTCTCTGTCTCTCTAAGAAGGGAAATAAGAGAATGAATGTAGAGAAGACATATGTGACCATGTGCATATGCATCTATCTCTCTATATTAGTTTGGTGGAATTGAACTCTATTTTTACTTAATGAGCTTATACATAAAATGTGAAATAGTCGTTTGAAATTGATTAAACCCATTTTCTAAAAAGATTAATGGTTAATATGATGAAGATATATTGATTTCTAGATGGATGTATCTTTTAGTTGAAAACCAATGTGAATGATAAATTGCTAATGGTGCTAATGGTGTTACCAGGTATATTGGATCCAAAAACATATATTCATTAAAGTGTGGCACTCGAGAAGAGTGGGTATATTGTTGTATGTGTTGTTTGGAGAGATTCTATTTTGGGGCATTGTGGCAGGGATTTTCCATCAACTTGGCATATATTGGAAATTGTAAATTTTATTCCACATGTTTGGGATGCCAAGAAATTTGAAAGTACTTTTGCTACAATCTAAAGGATTTGTTGTCTATTGTAAATGAATATGTTTCTTTCGAGTTGTATATTAAATATGCACATGAAATTAAGAATATGAATGTCAAATATTGGTTGATATTTATTGTTATGCAAGTATATATTTTATATCTACATAAAGTTAAGTGTATCCATATAAAGTAGATATTTTAGTTAATGTACATCTCGTATGTTTCAATAATAAGGTTAATAAATTAGTGGCCTAACAAAATTTGCTATATTGTAGTATCCCTCCTAAAGAAATTACCCTTGGGATGAAATTTTGGGTTAGGGTTTCAATAAGCACATGATATAATTGTATTTTAAAATAGTATTGCACTACAATCTATAAAACAATTATGATTATTGAATGGGCAAGTCGTATAAACAAGAAGAAAACAAAAGTTGATTTCACCAACAACACTATAAGTACGACCAATTTCACAAGCAATTAGCAAACTTACAAAATCCAGAGTTTCCTAATAACACCACTGTAGTTTGTAGGCTTACAAATTGTAGTTATCTTCTTGTTGCCACAAAAATCACACCAACATACCTTGCTACTACCCTACACTGTTATTCTATCCCTATTGCCTCAATCCCTAGTTAACTAGCACCTTGATTTCTCCCTTAGTTCCTCAATGCCTACCAACTATAGCCTTATATCCCTTAGTGTCCCCCCTAGGCCACTTACTACCTTGAATCTACCCCTATGCTATCTCAATGTAGGTTAGAATTCAACTTATGGCAGTTCGCTAACCCTTGCTACCATAGAATACCAACCATTGCTTTTTTTCCAGCGCTTGTTTCCTAGGTTCTAACCCCCACTTTCTTTAGAAAGTTGGTTCGTTTCCTCATAAGGATTAATTCCAACCCTCACTGCCTTAGAAAGATTAATTTCAACCCTTTTTGGCTCAGAAACTAAGAATCTAGCCCTTGATTGCCCCAGAAAGATTATTTTCAACCCTTTTTGCCTCAGAAAATAAGACTCCATGCCTCGCTTGCCTAAAAAAGATGGCTGACTACCTTAGAAAGACGATACTCCCTTTATTTTATAGATTCCTTTTGGGGCTTTTCCATCCTAAATTCAATTTTGAGTGACTTGTAAGTTTCCCTCCATTTGCCCCTAATTTATTTTTTATTATGTAATGTTGCCCAAACAACATCAAATAACAATTCCCTCTTTTTAAATGACTATAGCTCGTGGGGTTAAATAAACTACTACTTCCTTCCTTGGGCAATTAATTTGAATAGGACATTATAGTCCCCTCTTATTGATATTTCTTGTCGTCAAGCAATTGCAAATTCAAGTGCTGCAAGATTTTTTCTCCTTCCCACTTGCCATCCTCCTCAAGTAAATCCTTCCACTTGATAAGATATTTTGAGATCATCTTGCCCCTCAATCTCTTCTCTCGAACAACCATGATAGCTTCTAGAATCAATACTAGCAACCCCTTTATTATCACTGTGATCAACACCCTTCCAAATTTTGCTCACACTTGAATTTTGGAGCCTACTAAGGATCTTACAATCCATCACTCTATGGTTACTCCATGATCGTTTGATGTTTTGCAAAGCATTCAAGTCTTCTTCCTAGTTTCAAACTGTCGAGTCACTTGCACACGCATGCCCAGTCTTTGATGAGTTTATGAGCACACTTCCTTTATGCCAGCTTGAACGAGCATAGCACCATCCATCAAGAAAATCACTGTGCAATGTTCAACTCATGTCGACAATCAAATGTGCACTTTTATTGACAATTCCCCTCACTTTGTTGCATTTATACTTGTATTTTGGTGAGTTTTTTCAATTGTCGTCTTTTGTGCAATTTCACTTTCACAAGTGTCACTTTCACATTCACGGTTGTCGTTTTTTCTTTTTTTCTACTTTGATAAATGGCATCTTCATGTTATCCTCACTCTGGCATGTGTCCCTTTCAAGGTCATTCGCATTTTGGAAGTGTTGTCTTATGTTTTTCTCATGTTGTCGCTTTTGTGATTTTCACTCCTACATATGTCACACCTTTGCACATCACCAAAGTTAGTTCTAGCGCACTCTTCTACATTAGATGGTCTTACATATAATTAGAACATGCACTAGACACATTCCTACAACTTAGTGCACATTTTGATCACAGTTGTCACAATTTTCGTAACTTGTGTTTTAAGTGTCGTAATGTGTTGTTTCACCTGTTGCACTTAGAAGCAAGTGTTTCTTTGCTGTCATTTTGAGGTGTGATTATTATTTATGAGTCATGCGTATCCTTCTGCCTTGTATTGATGGTTTTACGTGTGCGATTCAAGTTTAAGTCCTGTCCAAATGCATTTCCTTCTTTTAATTTGTCAATCCAACACTTATCCATTTCGAAGCCCCTCTTGGTCCTTTAGCCCAATGCAAGTTGTGAATCCTTTAGCCCTCTTGTCGAGTGCAAATTCAACCTATCCAAGGCCCTCTATGATGCAATCCTACTCCCAAATATTGGTGCATTACGTCTCTTTCAAGATCCTCCTACCCTCTCAGTGCAATGAAAACCCTCCAAAGCTAAGTGGCTTCATCCCTATGGCCTCCCTAAATGAAAAGTGCACTCCAAATGGTCAAGCACCCATTGTTGGGTCAAACTGCGCTAGCCTAGGATGAAAATTAAATTAAAAGGCAACGACTCCCTTTTGAAGAAAACTATACATTATCTCAAGCCTCCTTATCCTTTGAGCGCATGGCACACTCCCAAAGGCTGAAGCCTCACCCTTCCCCCTTCCCCAACGTGCTCTGCCACCAATATTGGCTTAAATTCTTCCTCTAGAGTGCATGGCATAGTAGGGAAGGCAGAAGGAAGCCTCCTATCCACCTTTGACTAGTCAAACTGTGCCCTCTTTGAAGCTTCCTTTCCTTTTGAGCACATAGCGCAACCCTGAAGGCTGAACCTTTCACCTTTCCTCCTTCCCAATGCACTCATGTGCCCAAGCTTACCTAGCCTTTCTCTCTAGAGCACATGGTGCAGTAGGGAAGGCTGAAGGAAGCTTCCTCTTGTCTTTGACTAGTCAAACTATGCCCTCCTTGAAGTTTCCTTTTCCTTTCAACGCATAGCGCAATCTTGAAGGTTGAGCCTTTCACCTTCCCTCCTTCCCAATGCGCTCATGCGCCCTAAGCCTTCCTTTGACCCTTTGATGCAGGAAAAAACTACCTAAAGGCAATTTCCCTGGTTTTCATAATCACCTTACGTAAACCTGTGGGTTATGGCCCACCTATACCAATTGGAAGCATTTACATTGGTGGATTTTATCCAAAACCTGACCAATCACCAAACAATGCTTTAACATATAATTCGCCAACGAATGTCGGTCCCACCTAAATGCATAAAACCGGACTCCAAATAAAATAAACTCGTGTCTATACACTTTTCAGGTCCGCTTAGCAATTAAACAGCAATTGAACAACAATTGAACAACAACTAAACAACAATTGAATAACAACTGAACAACAATTGAACAATAATTGGTATTTGAACAACAACCCGTCCCACGTTGACTTTCCCTTTTTTCACAGGCGCTTCACTCTATGCCATTGATCTTACCATTCAATCCGACGGTCTGCGGCCTTCAATTGGCATGCGGATTACCAAATTCTCAACCCCCGTAGTTGACTATGATATAAGTATTTGAAATTTAGATCGATGGTTGTGATTGAGTGTGGGACTTCAACCATGATTAAGAAATTCCGAATCTCCTATCCCCGCGGTCTATTCCTCCGCCATTCTTCTTCCACCATTCATATTCGTCCATCTAAACGATCCGACGGCTCCCTCTGGCGCTCGTTCACTTATGATGGAATTCACATTTCTACCCAAATTAACTCTATCACACTCTATTTAAACACTCACATAGACACAGATTCATCTACCAACCTTACCCAATCAGAGAATCGATATGTCATACATATATGACAGTTTATTTGATTGTCAAACTCCTAACCTGATTTCACCTTCTTACTTTGCATAAAACAAAGTTCTCCTTCATGGATGTGACTCGATCTTCATGGATAGGCAAGATACCTCCTTCAACGCTGTAAAGAAATTACACATATGCACTCCAAATTATTAAAACACTTTACGCTGCTCCGATCACTAAGAGATCTCGTAATAGCTAGTCAAATTTCATGACCTATGCAAATATATTCTGCGTTGATAACTTCAGCTCGACATCAAAGGCTTCTTCAATGCATATTTTCAGATCTAAAGATTCGACTTATTACAATGGTATTTTAAAATGATGGAATTGCTTCAACACAGAACATTAAAGGAGCTAATCTCTTATCCAATCAACAATCATCCAAGATGAAATAACCTAATGAAAACCTTCTTTCATAAATCAAACTATATACATAAAATGCTTGGCTCGATTTCTACATTTGAAATGGCCCTCACACATTTCCTCACACCCATCTCTGTCTTTTCCTCTATCACTACTTCTCCCTATCCTCTCTATCCTATCTATCCTCATACGCAGACTTACATTTATAGAATTAATTACATAGTTGTGGATTATTCTACATACATGATTTTCTCTATAGAGCACTCAACTAAATCCCTAAAATATCTTATCCCTGTTTTGATCAACTAATTTCTATTCAAGGAGCTCATAATCCCTAACATATCTATACAACCCAACTTCTCTCATATTCTCAATTATAAGAGAATATTTACAATAAATCACACACTTAGATTTTTCTCTTAAAATGTACATAATTTATAAAATAATTAAGGAAAACATCACCCCCTAAATCAACCAAATAAACAATGCCATTTGAGCAAGATTCTCCTACATCACACTTCCTTTGAGCACATGGCATAGTAGGGAAGACTGAAGGATGCCTCCCCTCACGCTTGACTAGTTAAACTATGATTTTAGGGTTTCCTCTCTTTTCTTTGGAGTGCATGGCACAACCTTGAAGCATAAAGATTTTAACCTTGTCCCTTTGGATTCCCCCACTTCCCAAGGAGAGCTCTTCCTCATAGTGCAAGGTACAGTAAAAATGAACAGTGGAGCCCTCCTAAGCCACTTATGTGTTTGACTACGCCCTCTTAATCAAGCCTTCTTCTTCTAAACCTCTCATAGGCCTATCATAAGCAGATCACTGCATGAGCTAGGTAGTGACAGAATAGATGTTTTTAAACTGATCTTTCCCTGCCATGAATGATTTGCATTGGCAGGAGTACCTTCGAAGCATGACAAGGTGATAGTCAAGAGAAAATAGGAAGGAGAAAGCATGAAGAAACACCTGCATAGAAGAAGCGCTAGGAGAGCTATCATGAAGATATGACACAGATCTTGGACCGAGACAGAAAGAAGACATTATATGATGACTCAGAAGATTCTGATATGATCAAAGACCCTTTGGAGGGTGAAAATGAGCAACAAAGTGGATCTTTCATGAAGATAAAGCATAGATCAAATCTATCATCAAGAATGCATGATGAAGCAGCAAGGAAGACAACTTGGCATTGCCACCTCATCATGAAGTTCACGTCATCATTGTCAAGTTGTAGTTTGTGCTAGTGTAATCATAATAGTCAATATGTGTCCATGTTTCATGCCACATCATCATGCAAAATATAATGATGTATATTCAAAGAAAATGACAAAATGTAATGTGTGGAAGTCTAAGAGTCATGTGTGGAATATGAAAATCCACTTAGCCATATATGGATAAAATGTCTTTAGGAGAAGTCCAAAAGTCATATAGAGAAGTCCAAACGTCATTTATAAGTCCAAGAGTTGTTTAGAAGTCCAAAGGGCATAAAGGAAGTCCAAGTTTCATGAGGATAGTCCAAGAGTCATGAGAATATGAGTCATTCCTCTTATTATAAAAGGAACCTCATAACTCAAGCAACTAGATTTTGGAGGCTTAAGATTTAGAGAGCTAGTCTTGGCTTCTCTACTTGGCATAGGTGAGAAAACTATGTTGCCATTGATGTCAATAGGTGTCAGCAGGTGGTAGCAAGAGACGCAGGGGTCTAAGATAGAGCAGGTTCCAGCGTGTGAAAATAATAGAAAAGAGTTTGAAGCCATTTGTTTATGCAGTATATGAGCTCAAAGGCCACATCAGACCCACTCAACTAGGAAGTACTCTTAAAGAGATTTCAAATGATATAAGGAAGTATGAAAATGGCCTCCTAGATCAAAAGTTAGAGCCAATCAAAGCTCTATGATCCCAAGTCCAAAATAACAGAGTTAGCAGAGGTTTTGGAGGACCTTTGGTGCGTAGCCAAAGGTGGCACAACCTCTAAGTGAGAGCTTTGGGAAAATGTGGTAGCAATGGGTTGGCAAGAAGGTGGATTCCACCTGACAGTGCAATCCCAGAAATCCTGGATGTAACAGAGTAGGTGAAGCCGGGCCACATGGAAGTGTTCGAACGACACTTGAAGTCGGCCCTTTGGAGGGAGTTAGTGATCACATGAGGTGGTTTTGTGCACAATTGATCATGTAAGATCAACGACGGAGATCTACCCTGACGAAACCCCTCCCAAAACTACAATCTGCATAGGAGTGGTATCAAGGAAAGTTTTTTGAACTTGGTGGTTTTTTCGAATAACAAAGAAAATGGTCGCAAAACAAGACCCCGAAGGTTCTTTTCTTTCCCCTCCAAGAGGATAGGTGGCAGCTCGTGATTGGATTGACAGAAAACAGAGGATGACATCATCACTAGGAAATACGAGGTGGACATGTGGCATGCAGGTATGTCATTTTTGGGTACCCAAGTGGGTTGTTTATGGGTGACACATGGCACCACTCCAGAGGCGCCAGTTGTCCATGATGATGTCAACATGAAGCCATCCTGGAGGGATCAACCTAGAAGATTGGTGGCAATGCCAGGTTGTAGAGTACCGGGACACGAAGGCAGTGGACAAAGCGACAACCAATGAACATAGGGTCAAGCAGACCCTACCGGCCAGCTCATTCCAAATCCTGGAATCCCGTAACTCTTAAAGAATTGAACAAAAAGGAAGAGTCGAGAGCTGTTAACAAAGGAAAAAGGTCCTCAACAAGATTTAAAAGGACTTAATGCCCAAGACCTAAGCCAGTGGCCACGAAGACCGATCTTATGGCTAAGAAGCAGGAGAAGGAGCCAGGAAAAGGGGCTTAAGCCCAAATTCAACAGAACTAACTGTTTAGTTGTAAATATGGCAATTAAGCCAACTTAATTGCAACTAAAGATAGAAAAAGCATTGCTAAACCCTGTAAAAGTCTAGATTAGTTAGAAACTCCGCAAAACTCAGTTTAACTTGCAGAGAATGATTGTTGGGGTTGAATAACTTGGAGAGAAAGTCTAGAGGACTAATATAAATAGGACAAAGGAAAAAAAAAATTAAAGGCATATGCATAGATCTGATGCAAGATGCATGCCAAAATTAGCATGTCAAAAATTCTTTATAAGCAGGCTTGTGTAAACAGTTTGAGACAAAGATCACGAGATTTTGTATGGAGAATTATGGGTAAGGTGAAGAAGCTGGTGTTTTCACAATATTCAAAGATTGTTGTAGGTGTTTTTTTTTAAAGTAGAGACAAAGATTTAATTATTTTGAAAGCATAGAAGGCAATCATTAATTCTATTGGGAAAATGGATGAAGATGGAACAATGAGTGTCAAAGCAAGTTGTAGCTTGCTGATTAGGGGTTGGTGCTCCTTCTAGTGGGTGCTAGAGAATAGGTGAGGTTGTAGCTCCATTCAGTTGCAACTGATAAACTAGGAAGTTGTAGCTTCCTGCTAGTTGTAGCCAGAACATTGTATTTGCAAGTTGTATCTTTCCCTAGTAATAAAATGGAGAAGCAGTTTGTGAAGTTATTTGTTCCTTGAATATTCCATTGGTTGCTAAAGTAGTTGTTTATCATATTTATTGCTAAAAGTGCTCTTTACTATCTTATTGTTCTCACATAAAGTAAAAAGAAATTTCGAATTGGTAAAATTGCTACAATATTGATTCACCCCCCCCTCAGTATTGTCCTGGTTTCCAACAATTGGTTGTTAAATTTTCTTAGGGTGACATTGTTATTTGCTATGATAATTGCATTTCATCATTAATACATTAAGTTCACCCCATATCATCATTACATTATTCGGATCTACACCATTATACATCAACATATGAAATTATATAGAAAGAAACAACATCACCATCATCATCAGTGCAACGAAACAAAAAAGGAATAGTAGAACAAAAGCATGCACACACATAGAGACACCAGGATTAGTCAAAGAGTAGGGAGAAACCCACTATGGGGAAAACCCTTGCAAATCTTCTTCTTCTTAGATTGCCATCAAATGATGCAACAAAAGAGAGTACAATGATCCATAAATTTATCTATACAGCAAAACAATAATGATATCCATGAAACAAATCTAATCAAGCTAGGAATCAGAACCCTCATACCTGATGATTCTAATGTGATGTCACAAACTGATGTCAACTGATGTATACTGCTGTCACTATCATTGAGCCAAATACGTATGTCTACAGTGGATACAAACAAATAAGATCTACCGATCTACAGATCTGTATAACAACATAGAGAAACCTAGATCTACCAGATCACTGAAGTCAACTAAAGCTAATATTTCAAACCCTAGATCTGAACTCTAGTTGCTTTCATTAGAATTGTCTGTGTGTGACCGAAACTCCTTGGTAACTCTCTTGGATATTGTGTGAGGGTTACTGTGACTGATCTATCCCTCTTAGGAAGACTCTGTGCATGCGAATGGGGTGCAACGCACCTAAAACCATTGGTTGCTCCATTGAAGTTACTATGCATGTGTTCGGGGAAACGTGGTCTCTCTCAGGACCACTCTGTGCGAGAGACCGAGGACCGATACCTCTAGATCTGCCTCTAAGGCCCAAGTCACTACCATAAGCCTTTGTGCCAGTGTCTATGGGTATCTGGTCGCTCTCATAGGCTTTTGTTCTAGAGTCCAGGGACTAAAATGCCTAGTTTTGTGCCAGCGTCCGAGATCCAGAAAACCTTAACCCAGAGCGAACCTTTTGCCTGTGATTTCAAATCCTTGTCCGAACTCTTTCTGTCGAACCTGTGTGAACCAAGACAAAATATAAGAGAAGATGTGTCCAAATGATCTTTAGGTCTCTTCTATTTATAGGCTTTCCTGAGGGTTCACTTGGGGTTAAGACTGACCCAAGCAATTACTCAGGTGGTTAGGGCCACCCCATTCCATAATACATGTATGAATAAAATAATTCATAAGTCAACTATTGCTTCAACAAATTCGGTGATCTTTAGGTCAATTTTGGCCCTCTCAAAAAGAGGAATTGAATTCAATCATTATCTTGGTCATTTAAGCTATCCAAGGTGGAATTTTACCGCAATTGCAAAAATTAACACTCCCTCTCAAGTAGGGAGAATTCCACCTACCAATATCTGTCCATCGAACAATATGCCATTATGGAATCTTTGATTGTCATCATGTATCATCACGGATCATATCTATCATGTAGTCTTCATGCCATGTCCATCTCAAGTGTCTCATCATCACATATCATCATTGTACATCTCGATCTATCCTTTGCTTATTCTTGCTTATCTCTTGATTGTCACTGCTCATATGCTGAACATTCTCAGATCTAGAAGAAGAAGAATTTGCTACCAGAGGGAAGATCAAGCTACCATCTTCTATCCATGTAGATGCTATTTGGAACCTCTGCCAGCGGACTACTACTTGAAATATAATCATCAATCGTCATCAGAGAGCATATCATCAAGGAGCACATCTCAATCTAGAACCACATCGGGGAGCAATAGCTTCCACCCATACCAAGCAATATGATAACTCATCACAAAGGGGAGTACACCCTTGAACCTGGATCACATAGGGGAGTACACCATCAACCCTGGAATTTCACTAGGGAACTTACCCTCAACCCGAAATCATATTGGGTTATCTCAACCCATCCTATTGCCTACTGATCTTTCCATCTATGACCCTGAATAGTCATATGGTAGAAAAATTGCATCATGATTGACAGGGGTTGTGCACCCCAAGTATACTCTTAACTCATTGGCCAAAGGAGGATCGCTATTCCCGACAAGATGGCCTGCTTGTGGGTATGATGCCAATTGTGGTATACTAAGCAAAGACCAAACATGTTAGCAACATTCTCCAACACTATGAAGATAAGGAAGCATCATTCTCCAACCCTATGGGTAACATATAGGGGTAACACCCTATTTTCCAGAGTTCACTCAACCTTAGGAGCCCTTCTCCCTTAATTCCTCACCCTGGGAACTCAAACAGGGGGAAAGAGTTGGACCAGTGTCCTCAATCAACGCTGCTCTCATCATACTTGAATCTGGTATCTGCTTGTCTCAATAACAATTGTTTCCTGTTCATACAGAACATCAAATCAAATATCATGTAAGATCATATATAATGATATAAATCACGAAAACAAGAGTTTTCTGCAACCCTACGGATGCCTGTGTACCTGCCGCCATTTCTGAACCCTACTACCTGCTCGTTCTTGACAGAGCTCGTTAAGCCGCCAGTCCTTTACTGAAGGCTTTCCATGGCAACGCCTGCAGGAGGGGCGGGCTCTGCCCACCCTCCTTCGAATGCCTCTACCACCGGTTAGAAAACGCACAGAACGCCGCTGACTCCTCCTGACACAAATCGTGAAACAGAGCAAGAAGGACAGAAGTCCAATGATAAGGAGATCCCTGCAGATCAGACTGCAGCCACAGATCCAGAAATTGAAAAGCGCCAAAACGCCTCTTCGTCACAGCCAAAGGCGACCTCGGCTACATGCATTCCCAAGTCGATAGAGCGCATTAGGATAGAACTGCCTAGTCACCGAATCAATGGAGAAATACAGTACATGCAGGACCATGCACTGATAGGCAAATGTTTGGGCTTCTGGCCGACAGAAAGAGCCCTGAATGGCTGGATCGAATCAAAGTGGAAACCAAAGGGACAAGTTACACTACAACTGGGTCCAAAAGGCTTCTTCACGGCCATATTTAACTGCCTGGAGGACAAAACCAAGGTATTTGAGGGAGGCCCATACTTCTTCAACTCATCAGGACTGTACCTCACAGAATGGAAGCCACGATTTAACCCTGATAAAGAAGATTTCAGCTGGGCTCCAGTATGGATCAGAATGTACGGGCTCCCTGTGGAATATTGGAAGGAAGAAACGCTTGCAGACATTGGAAACAGACTGGGAACCTTCATCAAAGTTGCTGAGGAAACAAAGAAGCGCAAATATACTTCCTATGCACGGATCTGCGTCAAGATGCACCTTGCCAAGACTCTGGCAGACACGGTAAGTCTCTTTCACGAAGATTTCAAATGGGATCAAACTCTTGATTATGAACACATCCCTTTTCGTTGCCGTAAGTGCCATGCTCATGGGCACCTGTTCAGGGACTGCCCTCTTAATCAGCAATCCAAAGCCTTTACCTCAGAAACTCAGACTGACTCAGAAGGCTTCACCATAATCCCCAACCGCTGCCAGCATACCAAGAAAAATTAGGCAGCCCCTGAAATCCCTACTAGATTAGACTCTCGGAACAAGTTTTCGCCTCTTGCCAACCAAGAATCTCCCAGTGGGGAGCCTTTGGACTCTGACTCTCAGCCTTCTTCATCCATTAATCCCCAAACTCACAAGCCATCAGTTAAACCCAGCTCTGTTCAATCTCCCCTCTCACCTTCTGAAGATGCTCCAAAGGCGGTTACCGATCCCAGTGATCCATCCGCTGGCAAAGGGAAATCAAAATTAGATCCTAAGCAACTGGCCTCCGACATCGATATGGATGCAGCATTAGCGCTAAGCTTACAGAACACCATAGAGGAAGATGAACAAAATACCCCTAGCAACATGGAACAAGATTCGGAGAACATTATCCTCGAAGGAATCGACATCTTAAAACTTGAAACAGCCTGCCAGCAAAAGGAGTACTATACTATTCCTCCCTGGCAAATAGATCGGCTGGAAGGAGTCCTAGCCAAGGTACAGCACAACAAACATCTAGGTGTACAGGGAGGAAGTCCATGGGATATAAAAAAGAATCTCAAAGAAACCAAGAAGAGGGGGCGCAAAACTGACTTGCAGAGGACCATTGCAGTGGGGGAATTGCTTATGGAATCAGGGAGATTCCCTAAGCTGACCAAGTACTACAAACCTACATTCCATTTACCATGAAGCTTATCTCCTGGAATGTGAGAGGACTCAACAGCCCCTCAAAAATTAGGATGATCAAGAACTTGATACAACAAGAAAAACCTTCTATAGTTTTTCTTCAAGAAACCAAAAGTAGCACAATTGCCATGGACAAAGCAAGAAACAAGATCTGGGCTGGCAGCAGCTTAATGTCGGTAGACGATTTAGGGGCTTTGAGTGGATTAGCCATTCTTTGGAATCCACAGATCCTCAATCTATACGACTTCCACGCCACCCATTTCCTCATTCAAGCTTCCTTTCATCTCATTGGAACAAACATACACGGGCACCTTTCCAATGTTTACTTTCCGCAAAGTATTCAGCGGAAATTAGACCTGTTAAAAATGATCTCCAGTTTAAATGAGCACAGACAGTTCCCGCTCTGGATTAGTGGAGGCGATTTCAACGTCATTCAGGCACTGGAGGAGAAGACAGGGGGAAGAACAAGATTAGAAAATGATAGCAAAGGACTCAGAGATTTTATACAGAACAACCACTTAATGGACATTCCAACCACCAATGGGATTTTCACATGGACCAACAAGCGCAGTGGTGCCAATCATATTGCCTCTCGGCTTGACAGGTTCCTCCTCTCAGACAATGCAATCCATTTAGGAGGAGACTTCAATGCATCAATTTTGCCTCACGGAGGTTCGGACCACTGGCCCATCGTGCTACAGTGGTCTCGGCCCGGCACAAGATGCAATAGGCCCGTCCGCTTTGAAGCATTTTGGCTCACAAACACAAAGTTCAAGCAGATAGTAGAAGAGGCATGGAAGTCCTACAGGCCACCAGAAGGAGCCAAAATGTTTCAATTCCAGCAAAAGTTGAAAAACCTAAAGCAAGTACTCAAGAATTGGAACAAAACTCAATTTGGCAACATTCAGGAGGATCGACAAAGGTTGGAAAAGCAAATGGAAGCACTTCAGCAAGTTATCATCAAAGAAGGCCGCACGGAGGAACATTCGCAACAAGAGCAAATCCTCTGGCATCGATTAGAAGAACAGAGAAAGCAAGAAGAAACACTATGGCGACAGAAATCACGAATCAGCTGGCTAAAAGAGGGCGAAAAGAATACAAAATTTTTTCATAGAACAGCTCTTCAACGGCGCATGTATAACAACATCACATTCATCAACAACCAACATGGAGAGCGAGTTGAAGCCCACGAAGACATGGAAAAGGAATTAACTCATTACTTTCAAGACATCCTTAAAGAGCCAGAAGGAAACAGGGATGCAGAAATCAGAGCCATCACACAGCATATTCCCAGAATAATAACTGATGAGCACAACAACAAATTACTTCAGCCCACATCCCTAAAAGAAATTGAAGAAGTGATGAACCAGCTCAAGGACGGCAAAGCCCCGGGGCCAGACGGTTTTATTGCCAATTTCTACCATGAATTCTGGGAGTTAATCAAAGAAGAGGTCTGGGAGCTGGTGGAAGAATCAAGAAGCATGCATTGGATTCTTCCAGCCCTCAATACTACCTTCATCGCACTAGTTCCCAAATGTGCTGAACCGAGCAAGCCCGAAAGCTATAGACCCATTGCTTTATGCAATGTCATATACAAGCTTATCTCTAAGGTCATCGCAAATCGGCTCAAACCACTTCTACCCTTACTCATTTCACTGGAACAAACAAGATATGTTGAAGGGAGGCAGATCATGGATGGCATCGTCTTATCAAATGAGGTGATTCATTCACTCAAGATACTAAAAAAGCCAGGTATGTTTCTAAAACTAGATTTATCTAAAGCATTTGACAAGCTCAGTTGGAACTATATACAAAAAGTGCTTATAGCTTTTGGCTTCAGTCATACTTGGACAAGATGGGTCACCAATTTGATCTCCTCTCCAAGCTTTTCTGTTCTGTTAAATGGTTCTCCTTCTCATCCTTTTCGGCCTTCTAGAGGCATAAGATAAGGGGACCCATTGTCGCCTTTCCTCTTTGTTCTTATGGCAGAAGTGCTAGGTAGATTGCTAAAGGCAGCCGTCTCCACTCAAATGCTCAAAGGCATCTCTGTTCATGGCCTTCCTCCCCAATCCCACCAACAATTTGTTGACGACACCATGCTCTTTGGCCACCCATCCTCGCAAGAAGCCTTTGTCTTCAAATCCCTGCTCTCTATACTTTCCAAAGCTTCAGGCACCTCCATCAATGCGTCGAAATCTCAGCTCTATTTCTTTAATACCCCCCTCTCCACTCAAAGGAACATAGCCCGAATTCTGCAGTTCACTATTTCCAAGCTTCCGTCGACCTACTTAGGGGCCCCCCTGGCTGCTGCAGCTATCAAACACTCCTCCTGGCAGACTCTTTTAGATAATCTTGAATCCAAACTCTCCCTTTGGACCTTTCGAGCTCTCAATATTGCCAGCAGGCTCGTCCTGATCAAATCGGTCCTTCAAGCCATGCCATTGTACCTCTTTTCACTGTTGGCCGCTCCTAAATGGGTTCTTAAATCTATCCGCAATCTCCAGCGTAACTTCCTCTAGGGATCTTCTAGCCTGAACAGAAAATAGGCGCTTGTAAATTGGCAAGATGTCTGCAAACCCAAAGCTGATGGAGGCTTGGGACTTCGAGATCCTTTACAGAGCAACAATAATATGGGAGCTCGAATGTGGTGGAACTGGATCACTAAGCCCAACGCACCATGGGCCAAACTATGGCAAGCCAAATATGCACCAGGCAGTCAATGGAATGATTTAATCAGAATCAACTCCACTACTCAAGGATCACCTATATGGAACGCAGCCAAACCTCACAGCAAATTCATTCAAGAGCATAGTTTCTGGGAGATACAATCCAGTACTACAACAAGATTTTGGGAGGACTCGTGGCAGCAGCTCCCCAAGCTTGCCACAGTCTTTCACAAGCCTCTCTGGCAAGAGCAGATGCAGCAAGCACACCTCACTCAAGTCAATCAATTTTGGCAACATTCTGCAAGCACCGACTACAGAAACTGGAAGAAGGCCAGTCTCTGGCAAAGTGATTGGCAAGGAGAAACATATGAGGACATAGAGCAAGAATTATCATTCAGGAAAATTCAATACTCCACTCTACAGGATCGCCTTAGATGGGGCCATAAGCATAAAGGTACATTTACCACTAAAGAAGCCCACCAGCTCAGATACACTGGAAACCAGCTCAACAAGGACCAAATCTGGGAAAAGATTTGGCAACCAGGAATTTGGCCCAAAATCTCCACTTTCTTATGGCTGCTCAGCAAAAGAAGAATACTCACTTGGGACAACCTGGTAAAGCGCGGATTCGTGGGGCCATCAAGATGCCCGAATTGCAATATTCACTCTGAGACAATCGGACATCTCATGGAAACCTGCCCGCTAGCTGAGCAAATATGGAGGAAAGTTGAGAGCTGTAACATGAGATCAGAAGCCAGAACAGAAGACATATCCGAGAACTTAAGGAATTGGGTTACTTCCCCCTTCAAGAGTCAGCTTCTCAACTCTCTGTGGAGACTCTTACCAGGATTCATATACTGGACTCTTTGGAAAGAAAGAAACCACAGAATTTTCAACAACTCTTCCCGGCCCATTGAAGCCTTATGGTTAATCCTCAACAAACAGCTGCAAGAAACTCTGGCCCTCAAATCCTGGACAGATGCGTATACGCCAGACTCCCCATTGGAATGCCGGATCCTGAAGGCTTGGAACATAAACCTCTCAGCGATACAGAAAGAAGGCACCCGATCCTCTAACAGCAACGCCTCTCCTTCCAGCTGGTCCCCTCCAGCTTATGCTACCTATAAGTTAAACTTCGATGGGGCAGCCAAAGGTAATCCGGGGCTCGCGGGTTATGGAGGACTCTTTCGAAATCACACAGGGGAAATAATGCAGATTTTCTATGGCTCGTTGGGTAAAGATACTAATAATGTAGCTGAATTAGAAGGCTTATGGAGGGGCTTATGCCTTGCAGAACAGAATAACTACTTCCCTTTGGAAGTAGAAGGAGACTCCTTAATCCTTATCAGTGCTGCCCAAAGAATCCAGGCAGGTACGCCCGCGGTCAAGGTCGCCACAAGCTGGATACTATTAAGCAGGCTGGAATCTATGGAGGAAAAGCTACAAACTCCCCAAAGTTTAACGTTCAAGCACGTACGAAGAACAGCGAACAGGGTGGCTGATAGATTAGCCAACCAAGGTGCTTCCCAGTGCATTCTTTACTTTGCAGGTCCACTGGATACCTCAGAAGATGACAAGCTCAACAATGACTGCATCTTTCTGGCGAAGAAGGATTTCATCATCCCGGATGCGGGTGCATAGGGGATATGGTAATGGCACACGCCATCACGTGGGCAGGTGGCATGCCTACGGTGACCGATGGTACAACGCGCAGCAGGGTATTAACCCGCTTGAATGCAGACGGCCGATGGCATTAATGCCTGTCTACTCGGCTCGAGGGAAAAAGATGGTTTTTGATGCAGAGAAAAGTTTAAAACAGAGCAAGCTGGATCGACCGAAGGATATGTGCGCACATTGCAGTGAGACCCTGCTCCGCTCAGACGGAAATGGGAGTGAGAATCTGAGGGGTGTTCCGCCGGTTTATGAGCCTGGTAAGCATACCACCTGCAACGGTGTGGAGCTGAGGGCGCTGGTGCTGGTTCTTGTAGCTGTAGGAGCTCAGAGTGCTTGTGTTGGTTTCCAGAGAGGAAGGAGTGCTGTAATGCCGAGGGAAAGGCCGCGAATGGGTAGTCGAAGAGGGGGAATTAGAGGCAGGGCCCTCCCGCAGCAGAACGATTATAATTCACCCTCTTCCTCCATTGAGGTAACGTCGTTGCCTCAGAGATTTCAGGGCAGCAATGAGGAGGAGGGAGGGCATAATGGCAGAAGCCCAAATTATGAAGAAGGGCAGATGGAGCTCCCAATGCTCAGGTATCAACTCCCCTGCCCTCAAGTTAATTCCACTTTGGTTGTTTCTATAATGATAGAGCCTGGCGTCACTCAGAACATGGAGGCCGAGTCTCTGCCGGATGGGCAACGCTCCAGCAGAGAAGAATCTCCAATTGCGTGCCTTCTGGTTGGAGCTGGAACGGGTTGGTTGGCACCTGGACGTGAACATGGGCCAGATCTTGAGCGCCCAGCAACCAATTTTGATCCGGACACTGGCCCTTCTTCGCATGCTGGTTATTCACTTGCTGGTCCGAGCAGGCCAGCCTAAGAGGGAAGCCCAGACGTGGTCATCCAGCTTTCTGACTCCGAGGACACGCTCCATTTCGGGTGCCGAATTGAAGAGGCGCCCCAGACTACTGAAGATGATTGAACTCGCCCCGGTAATCTCTGCTATTTTTGTTGGGATTTCGTGGTATAACTTGGCTAAGTGGCGGCATTTTCTCTGTCCATGTGTCGGTTGTACTGTTCAGGTGTCAATTGTAATTGTTCAGGTGTCGATTGTCTTTGTCCAGCTGTATGTTTGTCTTTGTCCGGGTCAGTCCAAGGCCCTGGTGTCTGTTCAGTTAATACATGTTATGTAATTGTGTCAGCAATGGTCAAGCAACAATTCCAATTTTGGAACTGATAGCAGGGCAAGGCAAGGGCTGACAGGCAAAATTTCTTAGCCTTGCCCAATGTACTCTATTTTGTATCTTTGTTTTGTATGATAATAGAATTAGTCATATTCAGAAAAAAAAAAAAAAAAAAAAAAGAGAGAAGAAGAAGAAGAAAATATATAAATCACAAAATGATATTGTAATCATCCTCCCTCTCAAGGAGGTGAGAAATACAAGCATAATCTTGTTTTGTACAATTGCACTGTCTCAATTGTATGAGAGTATCTCAGTCCCAACTATAAATATTGGACTTACTGCCAATTAGATCATCCCAATGTATCGATGTCATATACAAATCATGCTCAAACAACTCTCTAAGGAGCTTCTGTATCCTGCCTCACAGCTAGCCATGCTAGCAACATCATGATGAACCTCAGTCATGCTATGGACCTCTCATCCAAGATATCACGACAGATCACATACTAAAGCAACATCCAAATGTGCTTATCAACAATAATCTCAAATATCAACAATACATATATGCAGACACATATCATAGGAGAAATATATCATTCTCAAAACTAGAACAGCTCATGCAGATATTTCAAAGCATAATCGATGGCAACTCTATGTGAGTGAAGCAACTCACTCATGAATTCATTAAGGTTCTATGCACATCATACATATACAAATGGATGTTCAAAACAGAACATCAATGCTTAAAACAACTGTCAGGTGCCATGTCAAGTTCAACAACAGCTTGAACTGCAAATTGGAGTAACCAAGGATTTGCATTTTCATTATTCAAAAACATTTTCCAATAGCTTTGCCATGTGGATATTTCTTTCCCAAATTCCAGAAATCAATTCATCATACCATGATACATCATTTCGGGCTTCAAAAACGATATCCCTCTGATTTGGATCACCAGAGCCTCATCACCTGTCACAAGTAGATCATCAGGATATACAACCAAAACCATAATCGATATCAAAGCCGTAACTTGGAACTCATCATCTTGAGTTCATCAGATAACTAGAAAATATAGACATATCTGGATTGCAATGTCTAAGCACAATGCCTTGCTAATCCATCATAATCAACGATACATAATTGAATTTTGTATCATCATCAACAAAGTCAACTCATCAGAGTTTAGAATCTAGATCATGACCATTATCATAGTATTAATACTTTCAACCAAGAGACAGGTGGAGCTCATATCAAATCAAGACTTCATCATGCCAACAAGTCATGCATTATCAAACTGAACTTGATTAAGTCATTCTCATAATCATAATACAAGTCACCTTGCCATTAGGTGCAAATGCATACATCAAGGATGAGTCCTGCAAGCTCCATTTTTCATGCCAAATCACAATTATCATTACTTCAACCATTGTGCTAAGAATGAGGAGGCCAATTTCCACATATGTCATCATGCCCACATAGTATCGATATCAGGGAAAATCATAAATCCTCAAATCAAATCACTAGACATTATGTCAAGTCCAAATTGCTATTGTAGAGAGATCTATAGTCAAAGCATATCTCAATCATCAATTCAATGTTATTTTCAATGTCACTATGTATGTCTTGGTCACCTGCAAACACAATTTCAGTCTACATGTTCATGTTATGGAAAACATTCAACCTTTTCCTGCTATCAGATCTTGTTTTTATCTACAATACGTCTATGGTATTGACATCTTCTAGGTGACCATCTGATTTCATGCACATTGCTTCATTATATGATCAACAATTTAACTCAACAACTTCAGAAATCAGCTAACAGTGGAAGAATATGTTTGGGACATCATGATTCGGAGTTCATGCAACTTCAGAAAGCTTTAGATGATGGTCAACAACAATCAAACCTCTGGTCGCTCTCTTCAGGTTAGCATGAGAGTGAATTTAGCTTCCTAGACATTGTCTAGGCCTTAGGATGCGTGTGTCCGGGGACGAGATCTCCTAGATATGTGACTGTGTCTAGAGCAGAAACCTTAATTTCTGTATGAGCTTTAGGTCTAAGACTCTATTGCATATCAATAGTGTCAGATGCACATAAATCATATTTTAGTAGCATATATTACAAATAATAATAAGGGTAAGAATCTTGAGAAGAGGTTCTCCCTCTGATTGGGGATCTACATCATTCATATTCTTTCATGTAAACAACACGTCTCTACTAGATTCATGCAACAACAGATCTGTTAGATCATAAACATATGGCTATCAACATCTTGACAACATCATATCTCAAAGATTATGAACAAAATAACATTTTCTGTCAAGTCACTCCATCAAGTTACTACATACAATTTAACCATATGCCATCAAGACAAGACCACAGGTAGTAAGAGGTATAGAATATCAATCTTAGACTTATACCTCTTACATCAAGGTTATCATGCTCTTCATGACCAATGAGATCAAGTTAGGTCATTCAATAAATATTTATCAAAACAACAAGAGTGTCAATCACTCTTTCCATATGCTTTCATCATGCTTATCACAAGCATTGCGAACAGACTCATGTATAGGAATCAATGAACTATCCTTCCATATGAAATCCATCATGACAAGTATCAAGAGTATCATTTTCTAGAGCCAAGGTGCTAGCCTTCTTTACAGTATCAGGATATCCAACACATAGATGATAGATGATAGCCAAACATCAAGTGTATCAATGTATCAACATTAGATATCCTCATAGAATTCAAGAAGGTCCAAATATTCAACACCAGGTGCATAATTTCATCATAGGAGACATATATCCAAGTCACTTTCATATGCATGTAGGATCCATTAAAGAAAGAGGCATTTTCATTATACCTTAGGGCTTACCGAGCTAATAGTTGAAACACAATATACTGTGCATATCTTGTGGTATTCAAAAACCTGAGCACCTACTCATTGGTCATAGGTTGCTTGAAACACTTTATCATCTTTTCATCAAGTACCTCTTTATCTCTTTCCATATCTGTATCTCAAAATGATCCTCAAGAAGGATCTACACATCTCATCTCATCAAGGAGGTTAGAAACATCCATATACTCAAATACATATGCAAGAAGTACAAGCAATAAGCATAATCATCATATTCATAAGTCTAACAAGTAAGAAGCATCACAAGTCAAGAACTACTTATCTTTAATGAGAGGTGATCCTCTCCCTCTTGAACCAATATTCAAGAGCATCAATGTCCATGGTCCATATACCAATGTTTTCTTCAAGTATCCAACCAGATATGCTAGGGATTAACCCATCTAGGGCTTCATCGAATCTTCGTCAAGTGTTTCACATAGACCATTCTAGAGTTTCATACATCAAATCTCAAGTCTTTGCCATAAACCATGGTTTTCTCTTCAACCCTAACCTCATAGAATCCATGAAACTCTAATCAACAAGATACTTAGATTTTTCTTCAAACCCTAGAATTCTTTGAGGTCTTCATCATCGTCTTCTTACATTCATCAATGGTGTCATCAGGGGGGTGATCTCCATGACTTCTCTTCAGTCCAACTCCGATACCATGTTAAATTTTCTTAGGGTGACATTGTTATTTGCTATGATAATTGCATTTCATCAATAATACATTAAGTTCACCCCATATCATCATTACGTTATTCAGATCTACACCAGTATACATTAGAATATGCAATTATATAGAAAGAAATAAGATCACCATCATCATCAATTCAGCAGAACATAAAAGGAACAATAGAAGAAAATCATGCACACACATAGAGACACCAGGATTGGTCCAAGACCAGGGCAAAACCCACTATGGGGAAAATCCTTGCAAATCTTCTTCTTCTTATATCGTCATCAAATGATGTAGCAAAAGAGAGTACAATAATCCATAAATTTATCTATGTAGCAAAACAATAATGATATCCATGAAACATATCTAATCATGCTAGGAATCAGAACCCTCATACTGATGGTTGTAATGTGCATTCACAAACTAATGTGAACTAGTGTATTCTGTTGTCACACTCAATGAATCCAATACATATTTTTGTAGCAGATACTAGCAAATCAGATCTACATACCTACATATCTATATAACAACAGGGAGAAACCCAAATCTACTAGATCATTGAAGTCAACTAAAGCTAAGATGTCAAACCCTAGATCTGAACTAGGGTCGGATTCATCAGAACTGTTAGTGTGCGACTGAAACTCCCTGATCGCTCTCTCAGATACTGTGTGAGGGTGATTGTGACTGCTCAGTCACTATTAGGAAGACTCTTTTCGTGTGAATGTGGTGCAACACACCTAAAAACTTTGGTTGTTCTGTTGAAGTTACTGTGAATTCATCCAGGACAACCTTGTCACTCTTAGGATCACTCTGTGCGAGCGACCAATGACTGATACCTCCAGATCTACCTCTGAGGCTCAATTCACTCCCATACACCTCCGTGCTAGCATCTATCGTTTTATGGTCTCCCTTATAAGCCCGTGTGCCAACATTCAGGGACTAAAATGCCCAGTTCTATACCAACGTCCGAGATCTAGAAAACCCTAACCTAGAGCGAACCTTTCACCTGTGATTTCGGACCCTTGTGCGAACTCCTTATGTCGAACCTGTGCAAACCAAGCTAAAAGAGAAGATAAGATGTGTCCAAATGATCTCGAGGTATCTTCTATTTATAGGTTTTCCTGAGGGTTTGCTTGGGGTTAAGACTAACTCAAATAGTTACTCATGTGGTTAGGGCCGACCCATTCCATAATACATGTATGAATAAAATAATTCATAACTCAACTTTTGATTGACCAAACTGGGTGGATGATTTTGGTCCTCTCGAAATGAGGAATCTAATGCAATCGTTATCTCGGTAGTTTGAGTTGTCCAAGGTGGAATTTTATCGCAGTTACAAAACTTAACACTCCCTCTCAACTAGGGAGAATTCCACCTGCCAATATTTGTCCATTGAAAAATATGCCATTCTAGAATCTGCAAGTGTCATCACAAATTAGAGAACATTTGAGGTCTAAAATGAGCCTCCTAAGAAAAATGTAGAACCAAAATAAACTTTATAAGAACCAATAGGATTCAATATTATGATGTCAACCATGGGGGATGATTCACCATTTTTGGGGTAAACATGTAAAAAGATTAAAAAAATAATAAAATAATAAAACTACTTTTTCAACTTGTACTTTCAACTTATCTCATAAGGTTTCACTCAAAATTCGAGCGGGATTACTTGTTGGATGCAAAATTTAATTCCTCATCCAAGGAGTACCCATGTTGCATACTTTCGATTGACTCTGCTACACGAAAAATGAGAAATACATGAAAAAATGTGATTGCAATCACAATTTTTCATGTATTTCTCATTTTTCGTGTAGCAGAGTCCATTGAAAGTATGCAAAATGGGTAATCCTTTGATGAGTATTCAAATTATGCATCCAAAAAGAGTTTCTGCTCAAAATTTGAGTAAACCCATGGGGAGATAAGTTGAAAATACGAGTTGAAAAAGTAGTTTTTTCTTTTTCCCCTCTAAAATTTGATGATATAATCTAATATTATTTTATTATTTCCACTATTATTTTATACTTTCCTTAGGAGTCCCATTTTGGATCTCAAAATTCCCTAATTATCATCATGGATCATATCTGTCATGTAATCTTCATGCCATGTCCATCTCAAGTGTCTCATAATCGCATATCATAATTGTACGTCTCAATCTATCCTTTGCTTATCCCTGCTTATCTCTTGATTGTTCCTGCTCATGCTGAACATTCTAGGATATAGAAGAAGAAGAATTTGTTGCAGGAGGGGAGATCAAGCTACCACCCTTTATCCATCAGGATGCTATTTGGAATCACTGCCAGCGGGCTACTACCCAGAATATAATCATCAATCGTCATCAAAGAGCATATCATCAAGGAGAACAACTCAACTCATAACCACATCAGGGATCAATAGCTTCCACCCATACCAAACAATAAGATAACTATCACACAAGGGAGTACACCCTCGACCTTGGATCACACAGGTGAGTACACCCTTGACCCTAGAATTTCATCAGGGAGCTTACCCTCAACCTAGAATCATATTGGGTTATCTTAACCCATCCTATTGCCTATTGATCTTTTCATCGATGACCCTCAATAGCCATGTGGTAGAACACCTGCATCATAATCGACATGGGTTGTACACCCCAAGTACACTCTTAACTCATTGGCCAAACGAGAAATGATTTTCTTGACAAGATGGCTTGCTTGTGAGTATGATGCCAACTGGGGTATACTCTGCAAAGACCAAACATGGGAGAAACATTCTCCAACCTTATGGGTAACATGTAAGGGTAACACCCTATTATTTAGAGTTCCATCAACCCCAAGAGCCCTTCTCCCTCAATTCCTCAACCTGGGAGCTCAAACTGGGGGGGAAGAGTTGGCTCAATGTCCTTGATTAGTGCTGCTCTCATCATACTTGAATCTGATATGTGCTTGTCTCAATAACAGTTGTTTTCTGTTCATACAAAACATCAAATCAAATATCATGTCAAATCATATATAATCATATAAATCACAAATGATACTGTAATCATCCTCCCTCTCAAGGAGGTGCCAAACACAAGCCTAAGCTTATTTCAAACAACTGCACTGTCTCAATTGTATGAGAGTATCTCGGTCCCATCTATAAATATGGGCTTTATTGCCAATCAAATCATCACAATGTATCCATGTCATATCCATATCATGCTTAAAAAACTCTATAAGGAGCTTTTGTATCATGCCTCACAACTAGCCATGCTAGCAACATCATTATCAACCTCGGTCATGCTATGGACCTCTCATTGAAGATATCATGTCAGATCACATACTAAAGCAACATCCAAATGTTCTTATCAAGAATAATCTCAAATATCAATAATACATCTATGCAGACCCATATCATAGGAGAAATATCTCATTCTCAAAACTAGAACACCTCATGCAGATATTTCAAAGCATGCTCGGTGGAAACTTTTTGTGAGTGAAGCAATTCACTCATGAATTCATTGAGGTTCTATGCACATCATACATATATAGATGAATGTTCAAAATGAAACATCAATGCTTAAAACAACTATCGGATGCCATGTTAAGTTCAACAACATCTTGAACTGCAAATCAAAGTATCCAAGGATCTTCAGTTTCATTATTCAAAAACATTTTCCAATAGCTTTGCCATATGGAATTCTTTCTCAAATTCTAGAAATCAATTTATCATGCCATGATACATCATTTTGGGCATCAGAAACCATCTCCCTCTGATTTGGATCACCAGAGGCTCATCCCTTGTCACAAGTAGATCATCAGGATATAAAACCAAAACCATAATCCATACCATGGAACTCATCAACCTAACTTCCTCAGATAACTATCTATGTAAACTTTGAAATGGGAACTATAAACTCAAAACGGGAACTCTGGCCAAAAAACCCCGAAAAAACATCCAAAACACTGCTAAAAATGAAAAGTGTTGATGCGAGAATAACACCTTTTTTTTTCCAGGGTAAATTTTCAACATGTTTTAAAAATGGCGGTGAAAACCAATTTTTTGTGCAAAAACTGTCCAAAAAACACTCTCAAAGCGAAGTGTTGATGTTCAAATAACATTTATTTTTCTCAATGGTAAATTTTGGGCAAAAAACACCCTCAAAACGAAAAGTGTTGATGCTGGAATAACAATTTTTTTTCAAAGGTGAAATTTCAACGTTTCGAAATAATAGCATAAAATATTTTATCATGACCGCGAAAAACATTAAAATTAAAAAAAATTAATAATACAAATTAAAATTAAAATAAAACAATGAAAAACAAAACAAAAAAAATAAAAATAAAAAATAACAAAAATAATAAAAATATATACTAAAACAAAAATAAATAAAATAAAAATGGAGTTGTCTATAATGCGACTTTTTGGAGATTCCGGTAACGGAATCCGGCGGAAGAAATGAGGTTAAATCTTGATTTTTAGCAGTTAAAATGGTTTTTTAACTGCATATTTGGATTCAGCGCCCTGGAAAACCCCTGGGAGCCATTGATTGTGCAGAAACTAGCTATCAAACTGGGGATTCCAATGAATTGCTGCCGGATTTTGACCAGAAAAAAAACCCCTGGGAGCCATTGATTGTGCAGAAACTAGCTATCAAACTGGGGATTCCAATGAATTGCTGCCGGATTTTGACCAGAAAAATCCGCCGAAAAGACTTTCAAAAAGTCGCGTTATAGAATACTGCATACTAAAAAGACACCTTTTTTTTTATCTAACATAATAAAAAGACATAATTAAAGACATTTTAAATAAAATGAAAATGCGTTGTATTAGGCCACGTGAACCTTTGACCAACAAATCACATAGGACACCATAGTAAAAAGACAATTTAAATAAAATGGAAGTGCGTTGTACTTGGGCAGGAAAACCTTTGACCAGCAAATCACTTCGGAAACTAAAACAAACTTAAAAGTGTCGACATTTGGAAAGTTTCTTGTTCACCAATACTACCTAATCATTTAAACCCTAACAAGGTAACTGCACCATTGACTCTGAAAGTTACCATAGATTTCTATATATTTCGCACCATTGACTCTGAAATTAATAATAAGTCAAGATGTATCCACTTATATTAAATTCAAGGATGGGATCCTAGCAAACCTGAAACACTTATCAAATTTAACCAATTTTGCATTTTTGTGTAAGTCTGAGTAGATTCAAGGATGGCATACTTATCAAATCTAAAACAAATTTAAGGATTTTGCAATTTTAGTTTTAGTTTTGATTATTTTAAATATATATATATAAAAAGTAATTTGCTGATTAAATTCTAACCCTAATACATTAATATTTTCATTTATTGGTGAAAAGAGTCGCTAAACATTAATTTGCTCATCAAATTCCAATTTTAATATACTAACATTTTCACTTATTTGTGAATAGAAATGCTTATACTAACATTTTCACTTATTTGTGAATAGAAATGCAGAAGCAGTGCCAATCAATCATGTGAATTACCAGTTGAATGCTACTTAAAAGATTTGTTGTTTTTGTAAGTGCAATTTTGATTAGGCATGCTTAGATAGTTGAGGAAGAATCTAGAAATAGTGTCATGAGATAAAACCTCACATTAATGTGACTAACTAAAAGATCTATTATTTTCACAGATGCAATTTTGATTAAGCAAGCTTTCGGGGCTGACGAGGAATCTAGATAGTGACGTGAGATAAAACCTCAACATAAAACACCTTCAACATAATGAAAGAATTGCCTTTAAGTGATTTATCTGTTAAATAATCTTGATTTTATGTTTAAGAGAGATTTTCGGCGTAAATTACAAGATATTTCTGTTGAGATTTTCTGTTTCATAAATTAGGCAAAAATCTCTAATGTGTGACAACAATAGGATTTGTTGCTATATTAGCTCTAGTTAGTTGGGAAAGTGTTAATGTATCCTATATTTGTTATGAGAGGATTTATGAGTCAGTTAGGTTCTCTTGGCTATAAAATATATGCCCGTACATATATTGGAGAGTGAGAGTTTGTGAGGAAAATGATTATCTTGTAATCTCCTGATTAATAATAAAGATTGCCGATGCCTATGTTTGGTGGACGTAGCCCAAATTGGTTGGGTGAACCACGTTAATCTTATGTGTCTTTTGTGTATGGTTTATTTGCTGTGTATGTTATTAACCTTGCTGCGCACTGATGGTTTTAACAATTGGTATCAGAGTTGCGTAGCAGAGGAGTGGCGGGCCCAAGTCTGCCATAGATTGCTTGTGCGTTCACTGTATATGCCAACTGAACCTGCGTGGAGGTAAAGCGTGGACCTGCGCTAAACCTGTTCTTGAACCGACTATTGCTGCATGAGACAGAACTGCGTTGTTGAAGCGTAGTGGTGGCAAAGGCTTTGATTATATGCAGCGTTGAAGAGTGGTTGTCTATGCAGCGTTGAAGCGTTGAAGCGTGGCTAGTGAAGCGTGGCTGTCAAACATATATGATGCCATAAGAGTGTTACAAGTAAGCTCGTCACAGAAATCACCCATGCACATTGAATTACCTGCAGCAAGCTCTCGATCCTTGTGAAGATAAAGGGACCGGGGCAGATCAGAGTAGAAAAGTTGTTGTGTATAAGAAAACAGCTATAATAATTGGTTTAGTAAGAAGACATTTGGCCTTTCTCCCACGGAATAATGCACAACCATGTTTTATGTGTGCGGTGTCAAAAGTTGTTCCTTCATAAATACTCAACGTTTGTATACTAAATGCTTTGCAAATCAACATTCGTATACTAAATTATTTGCAACTTGGTGGTAGTATATAGTTGCATGAAACATGTTTTTTCAAAGTAGATTTCTCTCTTACTTTATTTTGACTAAGCATTTTGTTTGAGAATTCATGAATACAAAGGCAGTAAGGCATAGGCGTTTTTGAGATTAACTTCTTTTATTTAAAAGTTGGATTTAGAGATTGTTGTTTTTTGGTTGATACAAGATGGAGAAAACTCAGAGTGCTCGGTTTGAAATCGAGAAGTTTAATGGCAAAAATAATTTCAAGATCTGGAAGGTGAAGATGTACGATCTGCTTGTCCAACATGGTGAGGCAAAGGCATTGTTGGGAAAATCCAAACAACCTTACAACATCACAGATAATGAGTGGGCCGAGATGGATGAAAGAGCAATAAGTGTTATTTGACTGTGTCTGGCGGATGATGTCCTGTTTAATATCGTGTCGGAGACAACAACTGCTGGTTTGTGGACGAAACTGGAAAAATTGTACATGACCAAATCCTTAACCAATAGGATTCTCCTGAAGCGACAGTTGTACAGTTTGCGAATGAAGGAAGGTACATCGATTGCTGGTCATTTGAATGCTTTTAATACTCTTTTGGTGCAATTACAAAGTATAGAAGTAAAAATTCAATCCAAGGATAAAGCTATTACTTTATTGTGCTCGTTGCCCGAGTCATGGGATCATTTTGTTACTTCTATAAGTCTTAGTTCATCAGAAACTATTGAGTTTGATGATGTAGTTGCATCTTTATTATCAAAAGAAACAAGGAGAAGGTCGCATTCAGAAACCTCTACATCAGAAGCTATGATGGTTAGAGGTCGTTCGAAAGAAAGACGCTCCACTAGGCCGAGCGACTCACGTTCAAAGTCGAAAGGGAAGAAGAGTAAGGTAAAGTGTTGGTTTTGTGGCAAATCAGGACATTTAAAGAAGGACTGCTGGAAGCGACAGCAGCAAACTTCTAAAGCAGATTCTTTGACAGAGAAGGAGGCAAATACGACAGATACAGGTTCGGCATCTGGTTCAAGTATGATTGATGAAGTATTATCAGTTAATGTGTCAAATCATGACCAACATTGGTTGTTATATTCCAGTGCATCAAACCACATGTGTATTCATAAAGAATGGTTTAAGACATATAAATCAATTAATGATGGAGTTGTGTACATGGGTAATGATGTAACATGTAATATTGTGGGGATTGGGAGTATACAACTGCAAATGTTTGATGGAACAACTAAAACGTTAACTGATGTGAGGCATGTACCAGATTTAAGGAAAATTTTGATTTCATTAGGAGCACTTCAAATGGATATAAAACTGTAATTCAAGGTGGAGTAATGAAAATTTACAAAGGTATTTTACTAGTTATGAAAGCTAAGAAGGTAGGAAATCTATTTCAGTTAGAAGGAGGTACAGGGTCAAATTATGTGTCTACGGTGTATGAACATGACAGTAGTTCCATTCACTTATGGCATCAAAGATTGGGGCATATGAGTGAAAGAGGGTTGAAAATTTTGGCTGATTGCAAGTTACTTCTAAATCTAAAGTCTGGAAAGTTAGATTTCTGTAAGCATTGTCTGTTTGGAAAACCAAGTAAACAAATGTTTAAAACCGATAAACATACTAGTAAAGGAATACTTGATTATATCCATTCAGATGTCTGGGGTCCAGCCCCTAGAACCTCATATGGTGGTTCGTCATATTTTGTATCGTTTATTGATGACTTTTCTAGGAAAGTGTGGGTCTACATGTTGAAAAGGAAGTCTGATGTTTTTTCAGTTTTCAAGCAGTTTAGAGCATTGGTAGAAAACAACACTGGTAGAGCAATAAAATGTTTAAGAACTGACAATGGTGGTGAGTTTACTTCCAAGGAGTTTGACAGCTATTGCAAGGATGCAGGGATCGAGAGACATAAGACCACGGTTTATACTCCTCAGCAAAATGGAGTTGTTGAATGCATGAATATGACTCTTCTAGAGAGAGCAAGGAGTATGCTGAGTAACGTCGGGTTGCCAAAAGGAGTTGTGGACGGAAGCATGGCACAACTTGTTTGTGATCTTCCTATCACGGCATAGGCTGCAAGATTCCTCAAGAGGAATGGAAAGGACACCCTTGTGACTATTCTAAACTCAGAGTGTTTGGTTGTGATGCATATGCTCTAGTGCCTAAACATCAGCGAACTAAATTAGATCCAAAGTCTAAAAGGTATATCTTTGTTGGGTATGGTGTTGGAACAAAGGGATATAGATTGTGGGATCCTACTACCCGTAAAATCATCATCAACAGAGATGTAAAGTTTAATGAATCCTCTCTTGTACAGTTAGATGTAGATAGTAGATTGAAACAGGATGTTGTATCTGACTTTCAGCACATTCAGTTTGATAGCATTTCTAATGATAGTCATGATGACCATAGTTCAGATACTAGTCATGAACAGGTTTCAGAATCGGAACATGAACAGGTTCAGGTATAGATCATGAACAGGTCTCAGATACTGATCATCAAGAAGTTCCTACAGATGGTAGTTAGCCAATCGAGGAAGCGCCAAAAACATCCTTAAGGAGGTCGACAAGAATCAAACGGCCACCGAGAAGGTATGATGATTATGTTACTTCAGTTGCATTTACTTATAATGACGATGAACCTCTGTGCTATCAGGAAGCAATAGAAGGTTCGAAAAGTGACCAGTGGAAAGCAGCCATGAAGGACGAAATGATGGCCTTAGGTAAGAATGGCACATGGGATCTGGTTGAGCTTCCGAAAGAGGAAAACTGTGGGGTGTAAATGGGTTTTCAAGTTAAAACGGGATGTGAATGATACGGAAGACAGGTACAAAGCGAGGTTGGTTGCAAAAGGGTTTTCTCAGAAAGCCGGCATTGACTTTCATGAGATTTTTTCACCAGTGGTTAAAATTGTTTCAATTAGAATTGTGTTAGCATTAGTGGCTTTGCTTGATTTAGAGTCGCAGCAATTAGATGTTAAGACTGCATTTCTACATGGAGACTTAGATGAGGAAATTTATATGGAACAACCGGAAGGGTTTGTTCAGCATCGCAATGAGAAATTTGTCTGCAGGCTCAAGAAGTCATTATATGGCTTGAAGCAGTCGCCTCGACAGTGGTATAGGAAGTTTGATTCTTTCATGTTGAGTCAGAAATATGTTAGAAGTGAATATGATCATTGTGTTTATTTTAAGCAATTTAAAAATGGCATATTCATTATCTTAGTATTGTATGTTGATGATATGATTTTAGCAAGCAAAAGCATAGAAGAAATCAACATGTTGAAGGCTCAGATGGCAAGGACATTTGATATGAAAGATCTAGGAGCAGCAAGACAGATTTTGGGCATGGAGATTTTCAGAGACAAGAGCAATGGTAAGCTATAGTTATCACAACAGAAGTATATTGAGAAAATACTTTTGAGATTTGGTATGAATAATGTGAAGCCTGTGTTAGTCCCTTTCGCTTCCCATTTCAAGCTTTCTTCGAGTTTATGTCCTAATACAGATGAAGAAAAGGATTATATGTCTCGAATTACATATGCCAATGTAGTAGGGTGTTTAATGTATGTGATGGTTTGTACTCGACCAGATATTTCACATGCAGTTGGGGTTTTCAGCAGGTACATGGCAAATCCGGGTAAAGAACACTGGTCAGCAGTGAAATGGGTGCTTCAGTACTTGAGAGGCACAAGTAGTTATTGTATTTCTTACAATAAGAGTAGTGAATTTGTTTGCGGATATGTTGATTCCGATTTTGCAGGTGATTTGGATAAGAGAAGGTCAAATTCAGGGTACGTCTTTACTCTTGCAGGTGGAGCTATCAGCTGGATGTCAAAGCTACATAACATTGTTGCTTTATCCACTACTGAAGCAGAATACATTGCTGCTTCTCATGCTTGCAAAGAAGCGATTTGGTTGAAAGATTTGTTTGGTGAATTTGGTAGGTTGCAAGACAACATCAAGTTATTTTGTGACAATCAAAGTGCAATACATTTGGCTAAGAATCCGGCCTATCATAGTAAATCAAAGCATATACCGATCAAGTACCATTTTGTAAGACAGGTTATCACTGAAAGGGGAGTCTCTCTTGAAAAGGTGCATACAAAGGAGAATTGTTCAGACATGTTCACGAAACCAGTTTTGTTAGAGAAGCTACGTTGGTGTTTGGCTTCTCTTGGCTTGCATAAAAGATAAAATAATAAACAAACAGGGTATGAGGCTAATTGTTGTCAAGGTGGACATTGTTGAGATTTTCTGTTTCATACAAAGTAGGCAAAAATCTCTAATGTGTGACAACAATAGGAATTTGTTGCTAGATTAGCTCGACGTTGTTGGGAGAGAGTTAATGCATCCTATATTTGATGTGAGAGGATTTATGAGGCAGTTAGATTCTCTTAGCTATAAATCAGATATCCATACAGATTGTTTGTCGTGAGAGTTTGTGAGGAAATTGATTATTTTGTAATCTCCTGTTTGATAATAAAGAATTACCGATGCCTATGTTTGGTGGACGTAGCCCAGATTGGTTGGGTGAACCACGCTAATCTGGTGTCTCCTGTGTATGGTTATTTGTTGTGTATATTGTTTATTTGGTTGCTGCACACCTTTGCCTCTAACAATAACCTCCACTAATTGTTGCAGTGTGTAGATTATCTGTAACCTGTAATTTTAATATAAGTTATGGAGAAAAAGAAACAAACAATGAAATCAATTAATGTAAAGACTACAAATAACAAGTAGAAGTGATCCATAAAGGCTACAACTAACAAGTAGAAGCCATCCATATGCCCCTTGTTGATATTTCCAGCTAACCAATTAGGTGTATCTTCCTTCTTTGTAACACATATTACAATTGTCACCAACAAGCTTCTAACATAATTTCCAAATAATATTGAGGTCATGCATAAGGAACTTCCAAAGCTTTGGAGTGCTTCTTGTAGTAGCCTCCTTTCCAACTTGCACTTCTTTGATGGTTTATCAATTGCTTCTATATTTGTTTTAATTTATTTAACAAATGCCTCACCTTTCTTATCTGATAACAGACGCTACTCTAATTTAGAGGTAATAAAATTAATCTCTTCTCCTATAAAACACATCCAAGAAAGTGTGAACCCTCAATTAGATGGTCCATATTGGGCGATGCAGTCATTTGCTTCAAAATAACCTGCATCAAGGAACTTGGCCAAAAACTCCCACATCCTATAAACATCTTCAAAATTAGACAAAAACCAATGTGATGTGGTTATAACTTCGACTTGAACTGATACTTTCTTGTCTTCAAGCCACCCAATCACTATGGATTTACATAATGATTTGTTGTCTAAATCCAAGGCTTAGGCTTCTTTCAATTCTGCGTGATTTTCTATCAAATAGAGATGATCGAGAAACCCAGACTAGGTTTTATTACACTGATAGTCATCCCTTATTAGTCCCTGCCTGGGACTATTAGCATTCGATCACGTGTTGACCGGGGTATTAGTTCTTCGGTTGACCATAAATTTTGAGTGTTTAAACAATTTTAACCAAAGCTTATGGCTCACAATGTTATTCACTGAAATTTTAACCAAAGTTTTTGTTTCAAAAATATTCTACCTCTTATTGCGGCCTTCACGTGCCCCGATATGAAAATATTGTGGTAAAATTTTTATATACAAAGTTTACCCTGCATTTTAATTACAAGGTTTTTTTATATCCAAAAAAAGTTATCTTGCACTTCATTTTATATCCAAAGTTAGGTAGCATTGATTTTTTGTGCCCTCATTTTATCCAAAGTTGTTCTTGGTCCGATGTGCCTGTTCTCAGTGTCGTGCATGCAGTGTACTGCATGCTGCAAGTGCCAGATGTTAATGGACACTCAATAATCATTTAATAACCACCGGCCACGCCGTTATATGGAAATTATACTGGGAAGAAATCATGGGACATGCAATTCATACTGTTATATTTTCGCTCACGAATTTGTTTGTGGATCAGACATCCATCGAATCAATTACACCTGTGCAACAATGGCGCACAAGGGAGAATCTTCAGAACCGTAAGTCTCCTTGCTTTTCATTTTTAGAGGGTTTGGTTTATCAGGTCTTTTTTGAAGTGGTAGTTCATGTGTTGTATGTTGTTGAGCTAAATTTCGGTGGGTTTTGATTACAACAAAGGAGTCAAAAGGGATTTCAGCACTGCTATTTTGGAGCGGAAGAAGGCTCCCAATCGCCTTGTTGTCAATGAGGCTATCAACGACGATAACTCTGTGGTTTGTCTGCATCTGGACACCATGGAAAAATTACAGCTCTTCCGTGGAGATACTATTCTTATCAAGGTATTCTTTGATATTGATAATGGTAAAATTCCCCTCTTTTCTTGGCTCTGTGGGATTCGATCTTTGATCTATTCGTGATATTTTGATCTAATTTGCCCGGGGCACCTGGGGTTTCGAATTTTGTGTTTTAGGGCAAGAAGGGAAAGGATACGATTTGTATCACTCTCGCTGATGAGACGTGCGAAGAGCCCAGAATTAGAATGAACAAGGTTGTGCGTTCAAATCTGAGGGTTCGACTCGGCGATGTTGTTTCAGTTCATCAGTGCCCCGATGTAAAGTACGGCAAGCGTGTGCATATCCTACCTATTGATGATACCATTGAGGGCATTACTGGCAATCTGTTCGATGCATATTTAAAGCGTGAGTCTCATTTTTTTTCCCGACTCATTCTGTTTTCATATTTCTCTTCTTAAAGTGATGGATATTCTGGTATTTTTTATTTTTTCTTCTGAATTCTGCCTTTCCAATGTTTTCATTTCTTAATGTCTTTCTCACCTTTAGAAAATGTAGGTCAGTGCATTAAGTTTGCACCAATGCATGAATTTACCATCTGGTTATGAGGCTGTTCATACATGCCAGTATCTTGGGGTAAATTGTCTTATATGTACAACAAATAGATCTCTAAAGGTAATTTGATTTTCATAAGCTTAAAGAAACTTAGGTTAGAAGGATTTGCTTTGTGTGTTTTACGTTTTGAATAGCTCTCTGTAATTTTCGTTATGAGTTATCTTTCTAACATTGTGCGTTAAAAGTTTAGGATGATATGTTTTGTGCAATTTATTTGCTTTCTTCTTCTCTTTCTACAATGCGGGTTATAAGATCAGGTAAATATGGTTTCTAAAGTTCTGATATTTTCTTTGCAACCTATTTCATGGAGGCCTATCTCCCAGTAAGGAAAGGAGACCTTTTCCTTGTTAGAGGTGGAATGCGCAGTGTAGAGTTCAAAGTAATAGAGACGGACCCTGGGGAATATTGTGTTGTTTCTCCTGATACTGAGATCTTTTGTGAGGGAGAGCCTGTGAAGCGGGAGGATGAAGATAGATTGGATGAAGTTGGTTATGACGATGTTGGCGGTGTAAGGAGGCAAAGGGCCCAGCTTCGTGAATTGGTTGAGCTTCCACTGAGGCACCCACAGCTTTTTAAATCAATTGGCGTTAAACCACCAAAGGGAATTTTTCTCTTTGGACCACCTGGTTCAGGGAAAACCCTAATTGCTAGGGCAGTAGCCAATGAAATTGGTGCTTTCTTTTTCTTAATTAATGGGCCCGAAATTATGTCGAAGTTGGCTGGAGAAAGTGAAAGCAATCTGAGGAAAGCCTTTGAGGAGGCAGAGAAGAATGCCCCATCCGTTATTTTTATTGATGAAATTGATTCAATAGCACCCAAAAGAGAAAAGACACATGGTGGGGTTGAGAGGCGAATTGTTTCTCAACTTTTGACATTGATGCATGGGCTAAAAGCTCGAGCCCATGTTATTGTGATAGGAGCAACTAACCGGCCAAATAGTATTGACCCAGCTCTTAGAAGGTTTGGAAGGTTTGATAGGGAAGTTGATATTGGGGTTCCTGATGAAGTGGGGCGGCTGGAATTCCTTCGTATACATACAAAGAATATGAAGCTTTCGGACGATGTATGAACTTAGCCGCGTTGGAATTTTCTATTTTCACATATTTCAACGCTATTTTTTATACTCTGACTTTATATATTATGTTTTTGATTTTTGGTGCAGGTTGATCTTGAACGAATTGTGAAGGACACACATGGATATGTTGGAGCTGATCTTGCAGCTCTTTGCACCGAGGCTGAGCTACAGTGCATTAGGGAAAAAATGGATGTTATAGACTTGGAAGATGAGACCATCGATGCTGAAATCCTCAATTCTATGGCTGTTACAAATGAGCACTTCCAGACTGCGTTGGGCACCAGTAACCCATCTGCCTTGCGTGAAACTGTGAGTTGTGTCAAATTTCTTCTAGCAATATCCTTTTCTATAAATATCAGTCAAGATGGGTTATATAAACACTTAGGTGCGAACAATGCATCTCTTCTATTTGTTTATTTATAAGCAATAGTGTATTAATAATATTTGTATTTGTACGATAGGTTGTTGAAGTGCCCAATGTTTCTTGGGAAGATATTGGTGGTTTGGAAAATGTCAAGAGGGAGCTTCAAGAGGTAAAGCAGTGGACCTCAGGATTACTACATTTCTATTTTTGATTCTTTGAAGGATGTCAACTATGTGCGAATCCTGAACATCACTAACTAAGATGTACTTTAATGTTGGTCTTTAGACTGTTCAATATCCAGTGGAGCACCCTGAGAAATTTGAAAAGTTTGGCATGTCTCCTTCCAAAGGAGTGCTCTTTTATGGGCCACCAGGTTGTGGTAAGACGCTGCTTACAAAAGCTATTGCGGATGAGTGCCAGGCCAATTTTATCAGTGTAAAAGGCCCAGAATTATTAACTATGTGGTTTGGAGAAAGTGAGGCTAATGTTCGGGAGATTTTCGACAAAGCCCGACAGTCAGCGCCTTGCGTCTTGTTTTTTGATGAGCTTGATTCTATTGCTACCTGTGCAATAGATTATACTGTGGTGTACTGTGTAAATGGAGGAATTAGAGTTTCAAGTAGCTGGAACCAACGACAATTTATACCTGAATGCCAGTTTAGTATTTACCGTTGTGGTCTGTGACAGGGAGTTCAACGTATCCACCCACTAGTTAAAACATTGAAAATAGGAGTTGTAGTTGAAATGGTTGAGGAGTCCTAATTTGAAATGGTTTCTATAATACGATTTCCTGGGTTGAATCATTTAACCACCACAACTCGCCCTGTCAAACCAAAACGTGAGAAGAACATTGCCGTTCCGCTTCGTTTCAGAAAAATGGACCTGCACTCACCTCATCTCTAAAGCTTCTTATTTAATCTCACGCTTCACACATGAGGAGTGGTATTGTTAATTGATTGATGCATTTTTATTCCAAAAGCACTCCAGCGTTTCAGTATATTGCATTCACATCAGCGAGGTATACATATTCTCAAATACTCCATTATTTTTGTTTGCACAGAAAATGTTTTTGTATATTTCATTTCCAGTCTGTGAAGTAGCTCCCCATGTTGACAGTTTGTTCTCTTTAAATCAGTTTGTCTGTTCAGGTAGAGAGAAATACAAATCCCCATTCAGCCCAGAATTGCATATTCAATAAAAAAGGCCATCTATTCCTGGTGCGAGCCCCCGACTTCTTATCAAACCCATAATTTCTCAGCATCTAAAAAATTTCATTGAATATGTTAGAATATAATTTCCAGAAAACAGCCTTATAATATACTAAACTTGGCTACACTGTGCAGAAAAGTGCAAGTATCTGCTTTTTCGCAGTGAGTATGGGGTGCAACGAAAGTAGATTCTTGCGTCTGCTGGTGGTGATGGTGGCGGCGACGATGCAAGCATGCGCGACACAAAGCAAGAGCACAATGGAGAAGCACTACAGATGGCAGATAAAATATGAGTTCTGGTCACCGGATTGTGTGGAGAGAATGGTTATTGCAATCAATGGGCAATTTCCAGGACCCACTGTTCATGCCAGAGCTGGCGATACAATCGTCGTGGAAGTGGAGAATCTGATGCCCACTGAAGGCGTTGTCATACACTGGCATGGCATCCATCAGGTCTTATTTTTTGATTTGTGGACAAATATGAATTCTGCATGAACACTAATTTTGATCATGGATTGTGTGGGCTATAATTATATAGGATTTGGTTGGGTTTTAATGATGGCAGATCAGGACTCGGTGGGCAGATGGAACTGCGGGCATTACAAAGTGTGCCATAAACCCTGGAGAGACATATGTATTCCTTGTAGAGAAGGTGCATTTAGAGATACTGATAGTTTTCATTGTATTATTGTACAAGTATGGGAATAACTTGGATGAATAATGTATATTTTCTAATGTGAAGTGTGTGAAATTTGAACTTAATAAATGGATTTTGAAATATGATGAACAATATCGAAGTTCATTGAATGAAGTTCATTGAATTAAGATTAGAGGAGCAGAGCAGACGAGTAGAGGAGCAGAGCAGAGAGTGTCGACCAGCTAGTTTGAGGAGCAGAGTGCATCTTCCATTGTTCACCATATGTTCACCATGGTTTTTCACGCACCATTTTTCATGGACACTGTCGATAAGGCTCGAAGGAGAAACGGTCAAAGCCTAAAGGAGAAACGGTCAGGGTACGGCACCCTACCTCTGCTCAAGGGAAAAACACTATTTCAGGCGTATGCAAAAGCAAATTATATGAATTTTCAGAGCTGTGTTCAGAGATAAGCTCAGAAAAGTCATAGTGGTATGTCGATCCAAATCTCTTTTCAATTAATTGAAACATTTATTTCCATTTCAAGTTTTCCATTGAACTGAAAAGATGTGGTTTGTTTCATTTCCAAGACTGTAACTTTGGCATACACGCAGGAAATTCAAGTTGGAATGAGACCTTGAAAGTAGCTGAGGTATCCCTCATACCCTGAAAGCAAGCAACGACAAGGTAAATCAATTTTCCTTTTCCTGGACAACGAGAACTTAAAAGCTGTGATACAAATAGGTGAATCCAATATATTTCTCTGTGTAACCACCCTAAATTTACTGTAACCACCTAAATTTTTGGAATCTATTTGTCTAGTACATGAAGGTTTCGTGAAAATCCTGTGTAGAAACTTTTGGGATTGGAATTTGATTGATACCCCTATGCGGTGTATTTGTCCTGTTTTTTGAATAATCATTGAACCACTGCAAAATTTGGAAAAAATAAAAATATTAATAGAAACTAAAATAAGAAATATAATAAATAAAAAAACCTGTAAACGTGCATGTAATTACAGCTTTCTCAAACTTTTACTTAGTTGCTTGTTTGCATTACACGCTACATGTAATTTTTGTTGCCTGGTTGGTTTCACCATGGCGATGCTTCTACCTGCAAATAGAATTGATTTTCCTGTGCACCTCCACTGTTTTTTTTCATGGCTTTTTCTTGCCCAGTCAAATCTATTGTGGCTAACGTAGTCAAATATTTATTCAGCTACCATGAATGAATTAGGGTTCACCCTGCACTAATATGTCCATGGCCATTTACTCAATTCTGTCTTTGCTCTCGAAAAATGAGAGGGTTTTGAAAATCATTATTATTGTATAGAATAAGAATAAAATCATTATTATTGCATAGAATTGGCTCAAACCAAAGCGTTTGTATTGTGTTGTTGTGGCAGACCCCGGCAGGGACTACCGCCACGGCAGTGGCTCCCTTGTTA